>LPNX010289683.1:161179-375283 GCA_001517045.1 Pseudotsuga menziesii
TTGTGTTCCACAAATGTGTTGATCCCGTAATTCTAAAAGGAAGGATCGTTAGTAACTCCGTAAAGACCTAAATCCCGTAATTCTGAAAGGAAGGATCGTTAGTAACTCCGTAAAGACCTAAATCTCGTAATTCTGAAAGGAAGGATCATTGAATTGATCCCGTAATTCCAATAGGAAGGATTGTCTGAGTTCCACATCTGTGTTGATCCCGTAATTCCGAAAGGAAAGATCATTGGTAACTCCGTAAAGACCTAAATCCCGTAATTCCGAAAGGAAGGATCATGTTGATGTTTTGATGATGTAGATGTTTTGATGATAATGATGTTTTCATGATGATGATGTTTTTATGATGATGATGATGTACTGATCGAAAGATCAGTGTATGATGATGATTATGATGTACTGATCGAAAGATCAGAGTGTGATGATGATAATGTACTGATTGAAAGATCAGAGTATGATGATGATCAGAGTATGACGATGATGATGCACTGATCGAAAGATCAGAGTATGATGATGATAACGTACTGATCAAATGATCAGTATGTGATGATAACGACGTACTGATCAAAAGATCAGAATATCATGATGATGATGCTGTTCGCGAATTGAAGTATGATTATAGTGTTGATCACGATGTTACCGATCAGGTTGCTGATTGAAAGAACAAAATGCTGAAGAAGTTGTTGCTGATCAAAAGATCAAAGTACTGAAGATGTTGCTGATCGAAAGATCAAAGTGCTGAAGATGTTGCTGATCAAAATGCTGAAGATATTGTTGCTGATCGAAAGGTCAAAACGCTGAAGATGTTGCTGATCGAAAGGTCAAAGTGCTGAAGATGTTGCTGATCAAAATGCTGAAGATATTGTTGCTGATCGAAAGGTCAAAACGCTGAAGATGTTGCTGATCGAAAGGTCAAAGTGCTGAAGATGTTGCTGCTGATTGAAAGGTCCAACTGCTGAAGATGTTGTTGTTCGAAAGGTCAAAGTGCTGAAGATGTTGCTGAAGGTGTTGCTGATCAAAAGGTCAAAGTGTTGAAGATGTTGCTGATCAAAAGGTCAAAAGATGCTGATGCTGATCAAAGAGTTGCTGTCGTTGAAAATTGAAGACGAAGACTATATGATGTTGAAAAGCTTCCAATGATTTATAGATGTGTTACCCTGATGATGTTGATGATGTTGTTGTTGTTGTAGAATACCCTTCTCGTTAAGGGGGAGTGTTGAAATATTGTAATTTCGAAGAATATTCTATATGTATCTTTTGTGGTCCCCGATGGTCCTACCGGGAGAACCACTTGTATTATCTTTGTACCCCGATGCTTCTAATCGGAAGAACTAATAAGAGTCATGAGGTAGTCCCCTCTAATTGTAAAGGTGGGTCATTAGCACCCCAGTGTGGTTACTCGAGCCTACATGATTAACTCGAGCCTACATGTCGGATGAGTTAATTAAAGTGAACGGATGAATATAAATAGAGGTGTGGTGCTCCTCATTTGGAACACACACTCACTTGTGTAGCGCACTTGTGGAGGAGAGAAGTAGCTGGAGAAGGAGGAGGACCAGGTTTTTGATCTCCTTGTTGGTTTTACCTTTTACCTTTTTGGGGTATCTATATTGAGGAAGCTTTTGCTGGGTTTTTCCCTTTAGGGTTTTCCCAGGGTAAATCTGTGTTGTTCTTGTGATACTGTTTCTTTCAGTGATCCTGTTTATATGCTTTTGTTATGAAAATGAAATGAAATACTGATGTTTTAGCTAAGCATATGAAAAGTTAACACCTTTTTCCTCGCTAGAACTTTTGTTGGACAAACCTCCCTGTTTATATTGTGTCTTGGCTCTGAGTTGGTGACAAAACTTGCCTTTGGTAAGTTGGATAGTATGCCTAAATCATTCTGGTCGGTTGTCCCGATGTTTGGCACTGTACAGAATTCCCCCTAGTCATTTGAGATGTTGTTGGCTAAAACTGAAAGCTCATGTACTACCTATATTGAAAATATTGAATATGTGCCCATGAAAAATGAAAATTATAAAACTGTGTTTCTTAACATATGTAAAGAGGGCAAGAGTAATGAAATGCTAAAATACTTCTTGAAGAGTATAAGAAAAGGTCCAAAAAAGCAATGATTAAAAATACGCTGACCTTATAAAAATATGTCCCGGATGAAAGTTGCGATTAGTTGTGCTTTTAAGCACTGGTGAAGTCCCAAAGGGTCATATGGGCCAAAAAGGCCATGGAATAAAATGATGGTCCTAATGAACTTGGATCAATCTTGATGTAGTCATGATCCCTAAGTTGAATAAACACTTTCTAAACAACTCACCCATTTGTGAGGCACTGCTATTCCCTGTGTTATTGTTTGTCCGACATTGGTTATAGTGAGTATTCTATTTCCATTATCCAAAGTGTCATGATGTTGAGTAGGAAGTCATCCTTTGCATCAGCTTTGTCATTTTCACCCTTCACCCTTCACTAGCAAATTGGCTACAGCTATGAAGTGAGTATAGTCTTGAAAGTCTAAGTCTGAGTAATAATAAATAAAGCCTTATATATGTATTGGTTGATGTACCGCCAGTGAAATGAATGTTACTTGTTACTTAAATGAGTTGTAGAGCATGTCTTAGCCTATTACACTTGTAGCAGATGGATGACAGTCTGAGTTATTGTTGGTGTTTGATCAGTTACAGATGGTTATATTGTTTATTGGATATGATTGATGATCAGATAGAGACCTATGAGGGGTATGAGTATACACCTTAGATGGATTTGGACTCTCTGAGTCTAATGAGACAGTTTATTTCCAGTTCCGGGCACTTGTAGATATGATCAGGCTCATTTTGCCTATATGATGCAGTTTTTTTCACAGGTTGATATGTTTGAGCAGGGAGATGTTTTAGTTGGATCTCCTAGGGTGTTGTATGGGCATAGGGGGGTGCAGTTTGTACCATTGTACCCCCATCCCAAAGAGCCTGGTGGGCTTAGTTTGACAACGCAGACACCTTAGGAGGCTGTTTTGGCAGGATCACGTTTCCCGCGGCAGATTAAAAATGATTAAATGGCTATTGAAGAAATTGATTTGGGCTACTGAGGTAAAGAAATGGCATGGGATGAGTCACAATGATGAGAGTGATGTCTTCCACACCTTCTCTAGCAGTTACAGCACCTGATTGGGCCCACACTTATTTTTGGGCATTTTTATGTTATGTTCTGGAGCTTTTGGAAGGCTCACAATTTCCTCAAGAAGGCATAAAGTCAAAGAATTAAATTATTATATTATTTTATTATGCCATGGGGACACCCAGAGGGAGTTAGTCAAACACTACTTGGACCCACCATGTGCTTTCATTTATTTCTTGTTGAGTGGGTTACCTTTTTTGTGGGTGGTTTAGTCCACTTTGGTAAATTATGGTTATATTGATCCATGTGTTGTATGTTGAGCTCATCTCAACTATTGATTAGAACATTTCATCTTTTAATCTTAGCCACTCGTTTTGAAAGTGGTTAGGATTCGGTTATGATTGTGGTTCTCTCATTTCTATTTAAAGGAGAGAGCTTCTCATTTGTAAGGGGTCTTTGGCTCTTGGATCTGAATAATAGAAAGATTTTTCTGTGGATATTTTCTGGATCTGCTTTGCATCTGATGTTCTCAAATGGTGATTGGATAGTCTTCTTCTTCCTAGCATTGTGGAAATTCATGTGAGATCTATATTTTTCTGCTATCATTGTCTTGTCTACAGGAGGGCGTTTTGGCTAGAGCGTTTTTGCAAGGGGACCTCAACTCGCTTGGTTTTCTTCGTCTTGGATCAGGGGGTTTTCATTAGTTTCATTGTGATCTATGATTACTTCGTTTTACTTTCTTGTAGCATTTGGTTTCTTTATCTCGTATTGGCAAATCTGATATTGTTGACGTTTGCTCATGCAGGATAGGGGGTGCATTGGTGGCTTGTGGCTTACATCATTCATAGAAATCATTGGGATCTTCCAGAATTGATCGGGATAGCAAGGATCATCACTGTTAAAGACTTCTACAAGCATTTCCAGGTAAGATCTAACAGGTGAGTCTCTTCTCTTCAGATCTCATTCCATTGTACCTTGCTTTACTTCAAATTTTCTGAAAACTCCTAAATACTAAAAACCCTAAAAAACACTAAATCTGGGAATAGTTCGATCTTTGGCCAAACCATTTCTGGGTTTCATAAATCGGGCCTCCCCTTCATTAAATCTGCTGCAACGCTGGTCAAACTCCTGCTGGTTTGACGTAGATCTGATTTTTTGCCAGAAAACTGCATAACCCCCCATTGAAAATTTGACCTGCTAGGGTTTTGATTTTTTCTGAATTTTGACTTCACAGACAGATAGATCGGGTCCCACACAGTCCAAATCAACCCCAACGCCGTCCAAATGCTTGACAGTTTGAACTAGATCTGAATTTTTGACTGAAACAGCCCTAGCACCCTCACTGAAAACTGGATTTTTATGGATTTGACTTTTTTTCAAATCTGACAAGATAGGCTAATAGATCAGGGCTTAAGCACTCCAGAACACCCCCAACGTTGAGCTAGTTCTTTCCGGGTTGCCCTAGATATGAAAAATTGGTTTTCAACCCCCCTAGCCCCCTCATCAAATTTTGACTTTGTTTGGATCTTATTTTTCTGCTGATTTTTTGATTTGGGCTTGTAGATCAGGTCACCCTGACCTCATTTCTCCTTCAACGCTGATTTGTTAGCCTCCAGGTGACCCCAAAACTGCAGATCTGCTTCTCCAAGCGCTAGCGCTAGCCTTCCATTGAGCTGGTTTTCCTGTAACCTAACTTTTCTGGGCTAACTCCTTTCTGGGTTCATAGATCAAGGTGTATCCATGGTGGGTTCACTGAAACGTTGGGTTGATGCCGACTCCATTGCCCAATACACGCAAGGCACTTATCTCCTAGCTAGCGCTAGTCCTAACTTGACCTCACTCCCATTCCCTTTGCCAACACTCATTGATAACTCAAGTCACCTATCTTTCACTGAGTCTGTCTCCTTGGTACTAGACAGTCCCAACTCTGTCCTTGCTTACCCTGTCATGGTTACGTTTCCCAAGACAGTGGTCATCTTCACCAGTTGCTAATACCTAAACCCTAGAGCTAGGGTATCCATTTACCTTGCACCTTACATACCTTAAAGCCCCATTTGATCTGTTTTGGTGTCTAGGTCTGATCTCTCTTGTTGGGAGCAGATCTGGGTCTCCCCCATTGTTGTCCTGGACTGGGATAACATAAAGTGAAGGCTGCCTTGATTGGCGTGACAACCATCCATTTGGGAGTCTAGGCAGTCGTGGTTCCACCCCTTAGTTGCTTGCCCCTTTACCATCCATCCTGGATCCACCTCACACAGACAACTACAAGGTGGGTGATAACAAAAGGTTTCAAGATTTAACGAGGAAATTGGTGTAGTCGGTTAACTTTACTATAACAATAGGCATGGATATATTCTTGATAAGAACTTTTTGAATAAACTTTTAGGTTTGAAAAGATATGCCTTGTTCTTCATATGATGAATGTTGTTCTATTTAGGAAATGGACATACACATAATAGCTTGATTTTTGGCAAACACTTCGGAAGACCTATATAAGATGGATATTGGATCCAATGTTATAAATTATGATGTCATATTTTGAACCAAACTATTTATATGTTACTAGAGTTATATCTTAGAGATGTTGCAATTCTTGTTCTTTGGTACATCACGAGGTTCTTAAAATAATTGAATTTTTGAGGAAGCAATTTCCAAAAAAAGATTAGGATTAGGAGGTTTAAGGAGAGTGCTACTTCTTGTACGAGCTTGGTCAATTCAATGTTGATGATAAGATTCAATGAGAATTACCTGTGTTTATCTCTTCTTGTTGATCATATGAGAAATGAGATAATGCACCTTACAACATAAAAGACATTTTTTGTTATCGTTAATTCTCATCTTTAGATTGATTTGTCTTATAGCAATAGCTATTAGCAATGGCGGGGACATTGCCACCTCGTGGCTCTTGTCTGATTACATTTTATGTGCCCATGATTTTGGTAATTTTATATTTCATGGTTGATGTAGGAGCACATCACCTTGGCCAAATCGAAAATCCTACACCCCCTTTTTTGTTTTCTGTTCCAGTTAGGTTCAACCGACAGTGAGGATGCATAGGTAGAAGAAGGTAGAGCCTGGAGGTTGATGACAGATCTGGGTTGTTCGTCTTTTTCAATTCTAGCAAACCCGTGGGGTTCTTTTGAGGCCGGTTGGGGAGGCCTCGAAAGGTCTGAGGTAATGCTGATTGTTGATTTCTCCCCAACCAAATTGACGGCTGTGCAAGGTTCCACATGGTAGAACTGACTTGGGGTTCGAGGGAAGTAAACCTATGGGTATTCTAATGTAATCAGAACCCAACTAATTTTGACAAAATTGTCTGGTTGGACTGGTTTACAGGGTTTTTTGGACCAAATCATGAGTGCAGTCCGCTTTTGGACGGTTTCGTATAGTGGCACAAAAACGACGATTTGAATTTTTTTTTAATAAAATAAAAAAAAGGACCAAGTGTGAGATTTTAATTTGACCCACAGCCCCTTCAAACCTTATCAAAGGAGGTTTCCACCCTCCATATCAATCACATCTCATTTTTGGAATTTTCCCTTTGTTATTTTGCTTGTGTACAGATTCAAAATACAGACTGGTTAAGGGCTAAAGTACGGACTGTGTATGGCAGAGAATTATATTGTAGATTGTAGGGTCTAGACTATAGTCATATGCTTATATTTTGACTTTAGAGGCCATTTATAGCTTCTTTGTTGATGTATTTTTTTTAGTACTGGTTTTATACACTCTTATTTGCTATATACATGAACAACTTTATTTGTGTATAATGGTTTGAATTCACATGGATGCGCTCGCGCACACACACACACATATATTTTGAAAATATAAATATTTTATGTATATTTACTCAACTGGTTTTTTGATCCAGTTTGTTTCTCGATTTTTGTTTGGTTCCGGAACCGACCGGTCCGGTTCTTATAACATTGGGGTGTTCTAGTACAAACTTACGAAGTTAAGGTGGTGGTTGGGATAAAGGTTTTAAGGAGGCCACTTGGCATCATCTGAATGGGGACATTAATGTTTGGTGCAGGCGATTTGTGGTGGCCATCATCGATAATTAAATATTTAGGTAAGAAAAGGGTGCAAAGGGAGGAGAAGGGATATTATTCACTGGATCTGTTGATGGAGATAGGAAGATAACTGAATACTTTCACGAACATATCCCTTAACTATTTGTGTTTATAGGAACTGTTTATATATATAGATAGATAGATCCTCCACATCTGAATGATTGATTGTGCAAATAGGCCTATTAAGTTTGGCAGATAGAAATGCATGCTATTCTATCTTTAAAATATATGATCCTTTAGTGCTTGTTTAAAAAAAAACTAGCACAAATCCACAATTATTATAGACTGAATGTAGACTTTTGCAATATAAGTTGCCTATCACCATAACTCTTTTCTAATGAAATGCACATGGAAACCTTTCCGCACTTCCTTCATTTTGAGGATGGTACTTGGGGTAAACTGTTTAATTGCAGTTTTGACAACCTAACTTGGTAGGGGCATCGAGTGAGTCCCACAATATTCACAGGTACCCAGCTTTGGGGACATGACCTCATGAGCTTCTACATACAATTCACAATACTCAACCACTTGAGCTAACCCATTAGGCTATCACCATAACTTATTTTAATATTGTAAGATTATTATTGTTAAATTGCATGGGTTTATAGCCTATCCAAAATAGCTATTACAAGGTATCAAGGAAGGCTAAGCAAATAGAACGAAGTACCAAGATTGCAGTATATAGAACTTGGAAAGTGGTTTACTTTATGTTGCATGTATGCCAAAGGGGTTTTATCTTTATAACAATTTTTTTTTTGTATGCATGTTATTCTTGATGGCCCCTATATTGGAGCCATGCTATGATACTGGAGGTAGCACCCTTGACTTCCCTAATGGGAAAGAGGCACTAATTGAATTAAAATTACCCACTATTACCCATTATTTTGAAGGCTTTTCTTAAGCTAATATTGGAATCACATACAATGGCTTCTAGTTTTTGTTGTTGTTTTAAACACCAACAAAATATTGAAGGAATGCAAGGGCTTATAAGGTTAGTGAAAGTGCCGTGCTGATATTATCCACATCATGGTTCAAATCTCATCAACAAAACACTTATGCATGTGCTTGTGCTTGTGGATGTGCTAGCACTTATAACAACAGTTGGGGCTAGGTGTAGGTGTTGGGTGTCTTTGCAAAATAGATACCCCCAACTTGCAACTTCTTAGCTGAAGGAATACTATGGGGTAAGGGACACTAGCCACATTGTGATAAGAGTAGGTCATTGACCAAAAAATATGGAACGAATTAGATATACCTTGTAATTATGTTTATCCACAATAACCTTAATCAAACATGCATAATTGATCACATAATTTATACAATCCCACACCAATAGACACATAAACAGATGAAGTGATGGTTCTTAGTCATCAACTTTGCATTGCTTGAAATGGTTACGGGGTATTGTTTTTTCTTCCAGCCATAGTAAATGCAACAAGCTACCGCCATTGAGGCAAGGTCATGGACTCATTGGTAATAACGTTTTTTCCTAGTTTCCCTTTCACAAATAGCGAACATTCCACCATTGTAGCATAATGTACTCCTCGCTTATGAACTCTGTGGTAAATGAATGGACAAAGAAAGAACCCATTTCTATTGCAAAACTCTCATTTATAGCTTTCACCCTCTCTTGCATGAAGTGGTTAGGTGTCCTCTCAAGAGAATCCTATGCATGTGGTAGGTGTCACTAGGGGAAATTCATGCATGTAGGTAGTAGGTAACAATGCATGGGAGCATTATGTGTCATATGCTTGGGGTATTACGTGTGAAATTCATGTAGGTAATAGTTGTCACTTCCACATATCATGTTAAATCTAACACATGGAAAGGTCATTTTAAAATTTGGGATTATTTCCTATGGAGGGAAGGGATGGGTAATGTTTAATTTTACTAGGAAATGTTCTACCTCCCTTACATAATCCCCATCCCTTTACCTTGCATCATTGTATGGCCCCTCCTTGTGTTCCCCTTGGCCATTTTGAGCCATATTATATTACTTTTATTGAGATCCTTTTACATCACTAGCACATGCCTGATCTTAGGCAACACCAGTTACATATTTACAATTCATTAGTGGGATCTTGGCCTTGGACCATGTTACCTCTCCAACTAGCATGTGCGATTAAAGTCCAAAAGAAGCAATACTAGCCAAAGAGGAACTCAAAAGAGGGGCCAATGTCAGATGTCACCACACCAACCCTCTTCACACTTTTGGTTGGCTCTTCTCCAACTCAAGGGGTGCTTCTTTAAGATAGGATTACTAGGGCTTTAAGCAATGAAGTATAAGATGATGCGAAGAGTAGCTCTAGCAAAGCGTTTGTCTTGTTTGTAGTATAGGAAATAAAGGAGGTGATTTTAGGTTAAAAGAGATTAGTCCAAGGACTAGTGCCAATCCAATAAATGGAAGATGGAGTCAAGGAATCACCAACTAAGAGGGCCTTGCTAAATATGTCATCGAGAGAATAGAATTGCATGAGCTAACCCAAACCCTACTTGATGAAGTTGAAGGTGTACTAGGGTTTACAAGGGAAAGAGTCGAATGAAGAATCCCTTTCATTTCAAGCTCTTGGGGTTGCACTCTATAAATAAAAGCCTAAGGTTGCACAATTTTGATCAAGGTAAAGATATAACACATAACTTTCGTATAAATAAACATGCAAAGAAAGGATGAAATAGAGGTTAACTTAAAATCCCTTTCTCCAATGAGGTAGCAATACCCTTTCAATGGCCCAAGCAAAAGCATATAAACGACAATGTAAACATCCAATACAACTTACGACCATGAAGCTCAAAGTAAGATCAAAGTGTCACATATAAACAAAAAGGGAACCCTCATAATAAGATTTTCTCCAAGAAACGATGTATGGATTAATCTAGAGAGAGAGAGAGAGAGAGGGAACCCCAAAAATCCAACCATGCAAATGAATGAGAGGATAAACCCTTATATAGGTTTCAATCCTTCTCTTCACAACCATAAACAAGTAATAAAACTCTAGATCTAGCCTAGGACAGAGTAAACAAATCCAAAATACACCAACTAACCTTAACAAACTCTAACAACATCCATGAAATCTGGTGTTCAAAGCCACAAGTCTAATATCCAAGAGAAGAAAGGCCCAAGAAGGGGGTGCATCCATCGAATGACGGCGAAAGATGACGAGAAGAAGTCAAACCTAGCCTCCAAATGCTCTCCAAGGTAGTGCTCCAAGAAAAAGGCCTCAAAAGGTGGAGTGCTTCCTCGAACAAGGTGAAAGCTCTCCATTAAAAAGCTCCAAAAGGCATGTGTGACAAAATATGGTGCTACCTTTAAATCACACTTAGGAATTTCTAACATTCTCAATATTTATTGGATTTTCTATAATAACCACTTTTTGGAAGTCGTGTGGCTAATTTGCATCTAATTTCATTGAGACTCCACAATTTTAGGCACACTATCAAGAGATAATTGCTCTCAAGGTTAGGATGCCCCTCCAAAAATGTACCATAAAAAATGGCCTAGATGAGTGTGTAAACAACCTTCCAAAGGGTGGGTGTTGATCAAGGGCAAACCAATGAATGTAGAACAAGTCAACAAGTGCAAGAGGTTGCTTCCATACATCAAGGGGTCAAACCTTCAACCAACAGATAGATTTATGTGCAATACTCCATCAAGTGGAGAACAACCTCAACATATGTGCAATGAATATCCACATAACAACCAAATTGCAACCTCCATGCCAACTCATCAATCCATGAATCAAAGAGGCCATCAATAAAAAATAGGAGCATCCAACTCAAGAGAAATGTGTCCACAATAGATAACCAACCCATTAGGAAGGGGACAACCCCTTCTAGAAGCCACTAGAATGCTACCACACATGCCACACGAGAGAAACAATGAGGGTGCTCAACCAAAGATGATACACAAAAGTGCTATGATGCCATCTATATGTTAGAATGGGGGTGTTTCATGGAAAGACATCATCAAGGCACCCTCAAGCATGAAATGCACCATATGAGCAAGAGTGCTAGTCAAGAAAAACCTTCACATGTCACCATGTCATCGATATGAACCAACCAAGTGTTTGGGAATAAGCGCATTCTAAGTAATATCCATTGCAAGCCATCATGAGAAGAAGCATTCCATAACTACTAGCATTAAGAACCCAAGGCATCATCACAAAGGCAAGCTTCAATACTAGGCCATCCAAATATCGATCAATAACGCCCTGCTAAAAATGTGATAAAAATTAGATGTGGACACCCATGCAAAATGGGGGGTAATAGGCCCCACTAGGAAGATTTCATAGTTTAACACAGTTTTTATAAATGTCTTTTAATTTTACATAATATTATGAAATGTCTCATAGGGCTCCATGATTTTCGATAGCCATATGAGTGTCCTTAGCACTACATGTGTGTGTACCCACACCGTTCCATGTCAAAATACATTATCTTATTCAAAATTACTACGTGCTGTTTGCACCACATGTACCATATATACCACACATGCGCCACATGTGCCATCTAGACCACACTTGTGCCACTTGCACCACATAGTCCACAATGGTGCCACGCAGACCACACTTACATCACATGTGTCACATAGACCACATTTGCCCCACATGCACAACATGGGCCACATTCTCACCACATGCACCATATAGACCTCACTTGAGCCACATGTACCACATAGATTATTATCTAAGTTGCCAGGAAACGTGGGTACGGGGACGGGTATTGGTACGGGGACGGGGATGGGGATGCCACTTTTTGAAATAGGGTACTTGGGTACGTCGGGGGTACTGTAGACCACGATATATATATGTGTGTGTGTGTGTGTTAAAATTTATAAAAATAAAACATTTCACACTCACATTATACATGCATATTTGATATTTCTAAAATCAATGATTCATATGAACATTCGCATTGAAAATTTGAAACATAAAATAATAAAATTGATAAATCATATGACATAAACTCATAGTAGATATCAACTGGAAGACTGAAGTTATATTAATATAATTAACAATATAAAATATTATATGTCTATGACACCATGAGTTCAAACTTCATTGCCATACTTCATCCAAAATTTGCTTAAAGGCATTTTTAGACATGAAAAAGAAAGTTCAAAACAGTAAACATTGAACATGAACAAGATAGTTGATTTGGCTTCCTCAAGCCATGTCATCAGCAGCCTTGGGATCAATGTCACTAGCATCACTAAGGTCCTATGTCACGTCGTCGCTGGAGTAGTGAGCACAGTGCACTAGCAGTGAGAAATGTAGTGTTGCGCTGGTTTAGGTAAGGGGCAAGGGCCCACATAACATGTGTTTTAGTGTTTTGTTATTTAATTTTTAAAATTTTGAACTTCAAACTTTGCAAATTGACTCATCTCGAACAACGAGCTAAAATAAATTGTCCAACGGCTGTATCGGTGGCGTACCCAAACACGTGGTACGCCGTACCAAAATCCACGCGAGTACCCTATTTTCATACATGAAGTACCCGGTATGTGAGATTGGGTTTGGGTACAGCTGGGGACGTACCATTGAAGTACCCAAGTACCCGGTACTGGTTCGTGTACCCGATCCCCCGGTACGGGTACCCATGCAACATAGATTATTATGCATGCATGGGGAGTAGTCAACCACATCCATGCAGAACTGGGTTAGCATGAGTAAGAAGGTGACGAGTCTTCTTATTTGAGCTTGACCATGATAAACAATATTGGACAAGTGGATGTCCTCTGCATAACATGCAATTGGGCTTGGTCAATCAATCAGAAAGGGGTTTATTATACAAAATTGAATGGCCAAAAAGGTGGGGTACTGCATTTTACTCCAGACAGACTGGTTGGTTAATGTAGGGAAGCATCTAAGTACTGACAATCTCTATCTAACACAAAAGTATTGCAATTGATTTAGCTATTATAGTTTGCAGGTACATTGTGGCACTTGGGAAATAGTATGATTCAATCTTCATGGGTCTGGCATTTAACAACTATGCTAGGATGCTTTCATATTTTCCCTACTCATTAACATGGCCCAATCTAGCACATTCAAAGACACACAAACAATTAAGGAATCCTATATTCACTTAATCCCTACTTCTCAAATTATTCATGGCTGATCAGGCCTAAGGATCTCCTTATTGTACAACTCCTAGCATACAAGTGCATATATTGTCAACTCATTCATAAATTCAAGGATTCGACCAACATAATTCAAGACCTTGATCATGAACTTGCTTTCAACAGTTATTTGGAAAGAATTATAGCTAGATGCCCACTTTAATTCTTCTTCAAGCTCTTCCCTCTGAATCCCGTTATAGGCATCTTCTTCATCCTCTTTTTATTCTTATCCTTTTAAGAGATCTAAGATCTCAGCTTTTGTCTCATTACAATATAAGAAACTGTTAAAGGCTTAAAATCTAATGACCAACCAACTTGTTAAGAAATTGCTTATACTTCCTTTTCATCTTTATGCAGCTCAATTTATAGTCAATGTCCTTATCCGACTACACCGACATACTCCTTGTTGGACAAATGAATAAGCATGCTTGTCAATTCCTTATATCCATTGTGATTGAACTAAAATGGGAAATCTACCAGAAGGCATACTTATCAATCATTAGAGTTTGGTTGGGATGATAGTCATTCTTTTCCTCTCTGCTCAGGAAGTTTTCCGATATTTTCCCCAATATTCCCTATAAATTTATTTGTAGAACCTCGGCGATAGATTCCCTGAAATGATGTGTGCAACATTGCTAAAATGTGAGATGGATACATAAACAAACAGAGGATCTAAATGGCCTCTAGAGTCCAAAAACATCATGTTACAACAATGAACTACATATCATAAAAATCATTGCCTATTGGGATCCTATTCATTAGTAGCATCTTCAGACTGCTCTTCTGGGCTCTAGCCTTTGCCTCTACCTTGAACTTGAGGTTGATCCTCCACAGACATTAGTCAACACCCTCCAATTTTGATAAAAATTCTTAATCGAAGCATTCAAATAAGGTAGAAAAAGCTTTCCATGCCTAATAAGTGATTTTTCTCGAGTGAAATATACATTTTTACCAAGGTCATGATAGAGGAGTTCAACAATCAACACCACCAACATCGAGGTACATAGAGGGGTTGATGCTTTTGATTAAATTCCAATCCCATACCCTCGTACATGATAGAATCTAGTGGAAACGTTGCAATACTGAAATCTTGAAAACTGTTAAGTTTGTTGAATTTGAATGGGATCCAAAATTTTACTTTTTTCATATTAAGTCTGATGAAATTGGAATCACTCTCAAACATCTTGAAACAATTAATGGTAATGGTCAAGTAAAAGTTGGCATTATCCTTATCTTTCCTTTTCTATCCTTTTACTTTAAGAATTTAATATTACTAGTAATTAATAGGGTCTTGGCTTAGTTTCAGGGTTTTGTTTTACCTTCTATATTTTTATTTTTTAATTTTCATGGTCAAAATTGTGGTCCCATGTGTAGCATATAGATCTATATGGAATTGGCAGGTTGGGTGCAAAACTGCGATTTCTGGTTCAAGGCTGCGATTTAGACCAATTAGGCTTGTAAACTAGACGAACTAGTTGGTTTTGGAAAATTCAGTCCGATTCTGATAACACTGATCCCTTTTAAAAAAATGCTCGTAAGAGATGCTCTAATGTAAGTAAAATTGGATGTAACATTCCTTTAGGAAGTGAAGTCATCAATTTCAAGCTTAGAACCAAAATGGGATTTTGTTGGAGGGGCTCCTTTTAGTTGGCTAAGCACCAACCATGTAGTTGTGGTGTGGTTCTTCTTGATTCTCCATGGTTGCAATCATGTCTCTACTTGATTTGGGGACAAACCCTTAACATAAATGTGTGTGTTTGGGACACATTTTTGTTAGTGGACTAGGGGTTTGGATTTTGCTATGTATATCCCCCCAATATAGCACAATACGAGATTAGACTATGGGACTAGAGTGCTTCATCCCTATTGAATGTGTTGAGTGGCTGTTAGGATGGAGATTTTAATATGGTAGGATGGGAGGGTTACTAAGAGGGAGGGAAAGGTCACTCTTTGTGTAACACTGAGAAATAGCCTAGGAGTTGACGTAAGGATACTTTACATTTCTTTGAATCCAACTGGAAACAAAAACACCTTTATTATGGGGGTTGGTTACTTGGTGCAATATGATATAGGAGCATGAACACTTCCAAGATAGATTGGATAGAGTCTATGGATCCATATATATTCTTGTTTTGTAGGAATTTGAGGTAGATAAATCATTGTTTAGATGTGGGCCCTAGGATTAGATCATTTTCAAATGGTTTTGTCCCTCTTATTAGTCCAACATAAGTTGAACCTCAAGGTGTGCCATTCTAAATGTTTCTCATTTTTCTTTTGGAGGTTTTAGAATCTTAGTTCATAAAGTATGGAATATGGTCTCACGTCCACAGGGAGATTAGGGATGGAATTCTTTGGTGGGAAGTTGTAGAGCGTAGAACTATAAATTTTAACGGTGGTTAGGGTAGGATGTGTAGAATTTTTTAGCACTCTCCCAACCCGGTTTCCAACTCCGTTTATAACATTGTTTAATGCCCAACCCAATTTGTTTTTCTGCTGCAAATTAGATTTTTTCTCATAAACAATAAGGACCGAAACACAAAAAGAGTTTCTACAACATTTTCATGAACAACAAATAAACCACATTCAACCATAAATTTCAGACACAATATTTTTGGTCCAATGACTTAGGAAAAACCCCAACCTCCGGGGAAAACCTGTGAGAGAGAAATTTTTATTATCTGAAAAAATTACAGCGATAGACAGAAAAAATATCAGTCCAACTTATCTCAACCGGACGAAGAAAATATGCCTCGTTTTCCGTGCCAAACAGAAAAAATCAAACCCAGAAAATTCTGCTGTAGATGCCTCGAAAACCGTGCTAATGTACAGACTGTACGACAACCGTACATAAGGGTTGTATGGCCTGTCTGTACAGACCTCGAAAATTGTGCCTGCAAACCACCTCAAGATTCGCTCCCAGAAATTCTTGCATCGAAAACCATGCCTAGAAACTCCTCGAAAATCGTACCTCGGTTTCTGTGCCTCGAGATCCGTACAGATGTACGGAATCCATAGAGTACGACTTGTACGGAACAACAATGAATGCTGCTGCTGTGCCTCGATTTTTGCGCCCTGCTGCTGTACTTTCCCTCCTCGATTTGCATGCCCAAAGAAAATTGTTCCTGCTGCTATTTTCTTCTCTTAGAAAAATGGCTCTCTTCTCTCTCAAATGCAAAAAGTACCTCTTCACTTGGAAACTTTTCTTTTAAGTAAAAAAATTAGGGTGAATGAAAAACCATCTAATCCTAGGGCTCAGATTAGACTAGACGAGTGGTTGTGATTAAAAACACTTTTCTACACAAAATAATTAATTTCACTCACTTTTTAAATATTTTACTTAATGTGCACTTTATTCTCTGAAGTGCAATTAATGCTCATCTCAAGTCATTAATATAAAGTCCAAGTGACTCAAACCCCTTTTCCTAGTGACTTAGGCAAATGTCACTTAGGGGGACAACTCCTAGGTAAAAATCAACACTCCCTCTTACCGAGGAGGTTGTTCTTCACCACACCCAACTTGTCTCTGAAATGAATAAACTTTCCTCTTCCAAGAGACTTCGTTAGGATATCGGCAACCTGCTCATCAGTGGAAACGTACTGCTATGTCATTGCTCCTCTCTGAACATAATCACGAATGAAATGATACCTGATCTCAATATGCTTTGACCTGTCGTGAAATACAGGATTCTCAGAGAGCTGGATGCAACTCTGATTGTCACAGTAAATCACCGTAGGCCTCAGCTCCTAATCAAATAAATCAACTAATAACTTGCGAAGCCAAAGCGCCTCGCATCTGGCCTGACTGGTTGCCATATATTCAACCTTTGCAGAACTCAAAGCAATAGACTTTTGCTTCTGACTGAACTACAACACTGCTGCTGAGCCCAAACTGAAACAACATCCAGAAGTGCTCTTCCGGTCTGCCACACTGCCTGCCCAATCTGAATCTGTGAAGCCAATAAATCTGATCCCATCTGATCTCTTGTAGTCAAGACCATACTCCACTATCCCTGTAAGGTATCTCAACACATGTTTTGTGGCTACCTAGTGCACCCTCCTAGGCTCCACCATGAATTGACTGAGAGTGTTCACCACACAACACAAATCTGGCCTGGAGTTAACCAGATACATCAAAGAACCAATGAGTTGATGATATAGTGTAGGATCCACCAACTCTCAGAAGCATGAAGCTTCTTCCAGTTGGTGACCATCGATGTAGACATCGTCCTACAATCCTCTATCCGAAATCTCCTCAGAATATCAACTGCATACTTTCCCTGTCCTAGGAAAATATGACCAGGCTCCTGCCAAACCTCCATCCCAAAAATAGTGCATCAACCTGTTACCACCTAAGTTGTACTTAGTCGGTGTTATCAAGTGAGCCTAGTGAACCGGACAAAGATGATTTGTTAGGACTTAAAGAGACCTTCAGACTTGCTTCAGACATGGGGGTGCTCATTTTCTAACTCGGAGCACCCGGTAAACCCATAAACCCACTTTTCCTAAGTTTTGAGTGATTTTTCCATCACTTAGGTAAGAAAATCCAAAAAAATCAAATATTAATTAAATAATGGAGCAAATCCAAATTCCTAAATCAGTGGATTTTGCTCTGATTTGATTGAAATCAGTCTCATCGGCTTCAGATTGACCGGGAGTTGTCATTCCTTGACTGAAAGCATGGATCAAGGCTGAAGAGGAGCTTAACAGGTTCATGCAGATCTAGGTGTTGCGCCCTCCTTTCTCTCTCCTCCACACGTGTGGATCAATCTGGCAGTTGTTTGATGGGTGGTTCAGTTCACTGAGTGAGGTGTCACTCTGATTTGCAGTTCCAGTCCAGTTAGACTTAGTTCATCATCAGATCAGGCTTGGCTTAACTCTCTGTCAGCTGTAGTCTCTCCTTCAGTCAAGCATGCGCCCATCTTGGCCAGTCTGGCTATAAATAAAGCAGCTTTCTCTCTTCCAAGCTAGTTAGAGTTGGGAAGAAAGGCTTGCTATTGTGTAATATTGTATTGATCATTCTGTTTGTTGGAATAAAAGAGAAGCTTTGGAGGCTAAATTGTGGAGTACTTTTCATGTGTGGATCATCATTATCATGCTGCTTTTGAGGTGAACTGCTATTTTTCCATTTTCTTGCATTAAAACTGCTGTCTGCCTGAATGATTATTGGAATCATAGGAATAGATCATTGTAAGTAATTTTACTTACTCCTATTTTGCTACATATGTTTGAATGAGCTAATATTTGCATGGTAAATAAGATTATTTTCATGCTATGTCATCTATTTCTCATATGTACCTTCAGATTTAATGGTTTTGTTTGCAGGATTTGTTGTTAGCTTGCAGGTTTGCCGTGATTGGAAGAGTTATGGTTCAAGTTTGATTCCACTGGTTTTCCAATAAGATTGCGAAGATTGTGCCCCTCGGTGCTTCACTGACAAGTTTCTTTTGTAGATCTATTTCAGCAACAAGCACTTCTCTTTTCCTCTTCCTCCTTCAAAATTTAAATTTTCTTCAAATTGGTTACCATTTAAGAATCTTATCGCTTAGATCTATCTCATTAAGAAAATCATATATAGATCTAGTTAGTAAGATCATTTCCTAAGTTTAGATCTCAGTTCTATTTCGCATGCAAAGTTATAGTTGAAGAGATCCAGTTCAAATTACCCTCTTTTGCAAGCATTATAAAGGAAATTTGTAGCTTGCTTATAAGGTAGTTTTTTCTTTCTTTCTTTTTTCGTTCTTTAAAGTTTTAAATTCTGCAAGAAAAGTGCATATCATATTGGTTGCCAAAACAACAAGCCAAGATCCCAAGGAAAGCTTGCTTTCCTTGGTTCCTTTTTGCAAAACTAAATTAGCCCTTTTTAACAATTTTTAACTTAGTCTCTTTCCGGTAATTAGTGTGGTGACCCAAAGCACTTTCAAAGTGTTTTTGGGCATATTTGATTTTAACAGCTTGCTGGTGTTTAGCAGGTTTAACAAAAAAGAGAAGGAGACTCTGCCCGTTTTCCGACTCTTGGGCGAACCGAAGCTTCCCGGAGGCTTTCCCCACCGCCGTGCTTCTTTTTAAGCTTGTTGTAAGCCTTTGGATCCTAGATAACAAGCACCAAAGTGCAAATTCGTTTGCTGATATTGTAACCCTTAATAATAAAAAAGAATCACTTCGAGTAGGCTCTTTTGAGCCCACTTCCCATCCCCCCTGGGGGGATCCGCGTTCGTTTCACTTTTTTGCATTTTTTCCTGTCTGTTTTGCTCTAGCTTATCTTGTCATGTAGGATTGTATACTTTGATCATATTTGTCATTATTCCATACTTTGAAATCAAAGTAACACTAATACTTACCCCACGAATCCTCGATTGAACCGAAAGGTGAAAGAGGATCGTGGTAGAATTAATTAGAAAATCGGTGGTGTGTATTTCTGCTTCTATTTTCATTTTTATTTTTCACAAGCAACCAATAAAATTAACCCCTCCTTGATTTCTCGATTGAGGTTCACTTGGACCGAAAGAGATTCCTGGAGGGTCTTTTTTTTTTAACAAGAACACGCTCTTAAAATTTACTAAAATTGACAAGCTCCGGTGTGTATGCTCTGCACTTGGCTGCGGTTCGTCCGATCAATCAAGCTGCATCAAAAGCAACGCGAGTGACTAGAATAATTAGGATTCGCTTTCCCCAATTAACTACCTCATGCGAAAATCCAACCCCTCGATTAAACCGTAAATGGTGGCAAAATACCCAAAGTAAGTGGGAACTACTGGACAGTGACCTCGAGGCGCCTATCTCTGTTACATCCTAGCGGGTGTATTATGAACACAGTCTTAGAGACTCCATTCATCCCACAGATTCCTTGCGGGTAGCCGTAGCGGTTGTTACTTTTGGACATACTCTAAGTACCCCCTGGGTATATCTGGAGTCCCCCCGCCTAATTTAATTCACTCATCTTTTCACATTAATTTAAAACGTACCAAGATACAATTGGACAACATTCACTCCAGCACTTGCAAGCACTCTTAATTATTTTCAACTCCATTTTAAGGCACTGGTCAACTGTTTATTTCTTTCAATCTATATGTGATTGGGTGTCATTTCGTGCTTATTTGTGATTGTCTCATCATGTTATCTGTTGTTTACAATTACTAAATCAAAACTCCTAAAAAACTTACTCATTTAATACCATCATCATCTAAGTAACCAGCCTTAGTAACTTGTAGGGTCTACCCCCCTTGGCTTCGTTAGGAGTTTGCCTAAACGGAGGAGTCAAAAACAAGGTGACAGCCTTGACTCGAGACTTGCCTCCAAGGACACACCGAGTGGCTTGAAGATTTCTGCCACGTTCCCCCCCAGGTGTGTGAAAGGCGGCAACACAACCCAATGTCCGTCATCTCGTACTCTGAAGTAAGATCTCTCTTACAAACTGCAATAGGCTTCTCTCCTCCTTTGATAAACAAGTCATCCACATACAACAGAAGAATGAGCGGATCATCTCCAACCATGTTGAAATAGAGATTCAGATTTGCCTCACTCTTCTAAAAACCCATCCGCTGCAAGTAAGAGTCAATCCTAGAATACCAAGCTCGAGGAGCTTGCTTCAGCCCACACATGAGACTCTCTCCCATGAATCTCAAAGCCGTGAGGCTGCTCAACATAAACCTCCTCCTGTATGATTCCATTGAGAAATGCGGTCTTCACATCCATCTGATGGATCTTCCAATCCATTTCCGCAACAATGGAAATGAAAGCCCTGATAGAAGTATAACGAGCAATCGGTGCAAAGGTCTCATCATGATCAACTCCCTCAACTTGTGAGAACCCCCACGCCACAAACTGAGCCTTGTACTTCTCCACACTACCATCTGCAGCATGTTTTAGCTTGTAAAGTCAACGAGAAGTCACCACTGACTTCCCCTTAGGTCTCAGAACAATCTCCCAATCATCGTTCTTCATGATGGAATGGTACTTTTCCATCATGGCATCTCTCCACACATGATGCTGAGAGGCCTCCTCAAAGGTAGATGGCTCTGAATCACTAAGACTAGCCACTAATGCCATACCCAATATGTTTGGCATCTGAATAGCCCTCACTGGCTCCCTGGGTGTTCCAAACTCCTTTGCTTCCTTCAAGGTGTCCCGAAGCCACTTAGGCTTCTTCTTCCCCGAAGACTGCTCCCACATCGGTCTGTCCTCATCTGATGAATTTCCAGAGGTAGAAACCCCAGTAACCTGTGAACCAAAAGCTGGTGTACCAACAACTGGTGAACCTTGTGATCCTGAAGCTCTATACGGTGAACCTGTGACCTGAGACCCAAAACCTGTCCCCGAAGATCCTGCTGGCTGAACCACTGAAACTGGAGAACTTGTGCCTATACTCTGTGGTCCAGTAACCACGGAAACCTATGAACCTGTCTGCTGCACTGAAGGTACTTGTGAGACTACCTGAGGTGTGGGAACTTGCTGCTCTCCTTGCTCTGACTCTCTAGACTTCCTGAAGGCCCGCTCCTCCTCAAATCTCACTTCCCTCCTCACAACAACCTTCCTTCGAGAAGGAAGATAAATGCAGAAGACCTTCGAAGTCTCATCATACCCCACAAAGATGCCTCTCTCTTTTGTGGGCTCAAACTTTGTCCTCTTCTCAGAAGGGACATGTGAATAAGTTAGGCAACCAAATATTTATAAATGACTCACCTCAGGCTTTTTGCCTGTGAAACTCTCCTCATGTGTCTTGTTCCCAACGGCACGATGGGGACTCCTGTTCTGAAAGGTGTACAATTGTGCTACATGCCTCTACCCAAAGGAAGAAAGGAAGTGACTGATCATGCAACATGGCTCTCGCAGCTCCAACTATAGATCTGTTCTTCCTTTTCGCCACTCCATAATGCTCAGGAGTGTATGGTAGTGTCAACTGTCTCCGAATGCCCTCCTGTTTGCAATACTCATTGAAGTCCTTGGAGGTATACTCATCCCTGTTATCTGATCCGAGTGCCCGAATCTTCCTCCTTGTCTGGTTCTCCACAAGAGCTTTGAACTCTTGGAACCTCTGCAAGACCTCCTTAGATTTCTTGCTCTTCAGGAAGTAGATCCAGGTCTTCCTGGAATGGTCATCGATGAATGTCACATAATACTCGAATCCTCTCAGAGAAACAACTGACATAGGTCCACACAAGTTGGAATGTATCAAGTCAAGGACTCCTGCTGACCTGCTATCACTGCTTGTTAAAGCATTCTTGGTGTACTTTCCCAAAGCACACCCCCTGCATACCTCACTGTGCTCCGTGCTGAACTCTGGAAAACCTATAACCATATACCTCAACATACGCAAAGCAGGATGATGCAGATGAGCTATCCTCCTGTGCCACAACTCACAAAGCTCGTTGCTGCTGCTATGTGCCAAAGCATGCTAGGTCTGAAATAAGAGCTTGTACAGTTTCCCACATCTGACTCCAATGGTGTATGAAGCAGATGGTCCAACAGTCTTGGGAAAATCACACACATGTCCATCTAGGAAGGACACCCCAAGACCTCTATCCTTGATCATGGAAACTGATATCAAGTTCTTCTTCAGCCCAGGTACATAAACTACATCTCTCAAAATCATGGGACTCATGGACTCTCTCTGAAAAGTAATGGTCCCACGCCCAACTGCTCTGACAATTGTGTCATCCCCCAACACTACCTCCACATCAATCTCTTCGTATGAAAGCTCGGAGAACATCTCTCGAGCACTTATCATGTGGCTCGAAGCTCCACTATCAATATACCACGTGTTGGTGGTGGATGCACTCAAAGAATGACCTGTCAACAAGGAATACTCCCTCTCACTATCAACATCTGCACTCGTGATGATGGATGCTCTCTCTCTATCAACATGCCCAGTGCAGAGAGAAAACTCTCTCTCAAATAAACTCTCTCAAATCTCGCTGTAAACTCGTCCACTTTTGTTGGAGCTGTTGTTTGCTGCTGCTTCTTCTTCTTCTTCTGTGGACACTGCCGTGCCCAAACTTCTGACAAGCGAAGCACTTCACAGTGCTCAAATCCTTCTTCTGCTTAGCTCCACCCTTCTTGGGGCCCTTCTTGAATTTCTTCTTGCCCTTTGTAGTCAATGCCACATTATCCTCATCCTCCCTGCTAGTAGAAGTGCTGCCCTGCATAAGACCTCTTCGGGTCTCCTCCTGAACAAAATCATCACAAATCCTGTCTCATGTAGGTAAGTTCTCCCTAGCCACTAAAGCTTCTACAAACACAACCCAAGGCTTTGAAACCCCATGCAAAGCTGTCCGCACTAGCTCCACACTAGCTCCGCACTAGGAATAACCTCCCCCACTGTTGCAAGCTCATCTCTCACCTAAGAGATCCTAGTAAGGTAAGATATCACCTCCTCATCTTTGGCCATCTTGATACTTTTCAACTTCTCTCTCAAAACCATCTTCCTATTCTCGTTTGAGCTTTGAAACAAGCCGGTCAAAGCATCCCAGATCTGAAATGCACGGGTCTTACTCAAGATGTGTGGGATCACATGGTCTTTCATTGCATCTAGGATTATTCCTAGCTTTTATGTCCTTTTTGTTGATGGCAGCAAGTGCTGCTGCATCAGTGGAAGGGGGAATGACAATGGGATTTGCTGTAGTGTTATGAACCACCTCATCCCACAACTCATTCTCCTCCAATATCAGCACTAGTCTAGCTTTCCATGGGACAAAATTCCCAGCCCCATCAAGCCTATCCTCCAACCTAAGACCTATAGCCATTTTCTATGCAAAGTTCAAGTTTCAACAAGGTGCTGCCCACTGACAAAAGAAATCATTGAAGTCTGAAATTTTTCAGTGTGTATAAATCTGCCCTCTTTTTAACAAAGCTCTGATGCCATGTAGAATTTTCAGCACTCTCCCAACCCAGTTTCCAACTCCGTTTATAACATTGTTTAATGCCCAACCCAATTTGTTTTTCTGCTGCAAATTAGATTTTTCTCATAAACAATATGGATTGAAACACAAAAAGAGTTTCTACAACATTTTCATGAACAACAAATAAACCACATTCAACCATAAATTTCAGACATAGTATTTTTGGTCCAATGACCCAAGAAAAACCCCAGCGTGCGGGGAAAACCTGTGAGAGAGATAAATTTTTATTATTTGGAAAAATTACAGTGATAGACAGAAAAAATATCAGTCCAACTTATCTCAACCGGACGAAGAAAATCTACTTCGTTTTCTGTGCCAAACAGAAAAAATCAAACCTAGAAAATTTTGTTGTAGCTGCCTCAAAAAACGTGTTGTTGTACGGATTGTACGACAACTGTACGTACAAGATGTATGGTCTGTCTGTATGGACCTCGAAAACCGTGCCTACAAACCACCTCGGGATTCATGCCCAAAAATTCTTGCCTCGAAAATCGTGCCCATAAACTCCTCGAAAACCATGCCTCGATTTCTATGCCCCACGGTCCGTACTGTTGTACGAAATTCGTACAATACGACATGTACGAAACAACAATAAATGCTGATGCTGTACTTTCCCTCTTCGATTTGCATGCCCAAAGAAAATTGCTCCTGCTGCTATTTTCTTCTCTTTTTCAAAAAAATGGCTCTCTTCTCTCTCAAATGCAAAAAGTGCCTCTTCACTTGGAAACTTTTTTTTTAGGTAAAAAAATTAGGGTGAATGAAAAGCCATCTAATCCTAGGGCTCAGATTAGACTAGATGAGTGGTTGTGATTAAAATCACTTTTCTACACAAAATAATTAATTTCACTCACTTTTTAAATATTTTACTTAAAGTGCACTTTATTCTCTAAAGTGCAATTAATGCTCATCTCAAGTCATTAATATAAAGTCCAAGTGACTCAAACCCCTTTTCCTAGTGACTTAGGCAAATGTCACTTAGGGGGACAACTCCTAGGTAAAACTCAACAGGATGGTTTCTCAAATTATGAAGCACAAGGAGAAGTAAGCCACATTAGTAAAAGAAATCGAACTCAAAGAAACCAATAACATAAGAGACCTTGGATGAGAGAAATACATTTTAGATTATGAAATGAAGAGAACACATATCCTTTTATAGGAAAGGAATGACAAAAACCTGTTGCATGAACCTTAAAATGGTCTAAATATTATTCAAATCATTTATACAACACTAATGCATGATTTAGACTATGCCCAAAAGTGACTTTATTAATATCCCTAAGCCTCTATAGTCTATACGAGCATTATTAACTAAATAGCTCTAACATCCTCCCTTAATGGTCATTCTAGAGACTACACCAAGCTTGTATTAAATTTTACAAATTTATCTAGGCCAAGAGACATGGTGAAAATATTTGTCGTTTGGTCTTGAGTTGGGGAATATTTAAGCTCAACTTTTACATCTTCCACAAGTTGTAGGACGAAAGGACAATGTACATCAATATGTTTGGTCCACTCATGGAAGATAAGATTCTTTTCAATATTGAGAATTCCATGGTTATAACAAAAAGTATTGTGGGATCATTATGATGAACTTGCAAATCTGCAAGCATTATTGCAAGCCAACCTACTTCGCATGCCCCTTTGATTGTTGCTTTGTATTTTGCTTATGTAGAGGAAAGTGAAACTACATGTTGTTTCTTGTTGGTCAAACAAACTACCCTTGTGCCAAGATGAGACACATAACACTTTGTAGACTTCCCACCATCCACGGATCTTGTCCAATCTGAGCTTGAATAGCCACACAATTGAGGTTCTTTGTTTTTTGTTATTGTCTAGTGTTATGTTTTTGGAGCTTGCATAAATTGGGAGATATAGATAATTGCATAACCTAGGTCAAGCCTAGTGGTAGTAAGATAGATCAAGCTACCCACTAGTTTCCTGTATACCGATTCATTGATTGCCTTTGAATCAATCTTCATTGGAAGTTTCAACCCTTTCGCCATAGGTGTCGATGAGATTTTGCAATATACCATCCTGAACTTATCTAACAAACCTTTCGCATATTTTGTTTGTGAAACAATAATATGATTATTTGTTTGCCAAACTTCTACACCTAAGCAATAATGTAGGAGGTCTAAATTGGTCATGTCAAAGGCTAAATGTAGTTAAAGTTTTACCTTTGCAATTGCTCTTGCCTCACTACTTGTGATGATTATGCCATTAATGTATGACACTGTAATTACTACATCACAATTATTGCTTTTGACGAGAGATTGGAGTCAGCAAGACATCTTAAGAATCCTTGTTCTCTCAAATATTTTTCAATTTTTATATATGTAATATCTCATTCGCTACGTTGATTCTACTACAACGAGAATTACAAAGGTAATGGCTCAAGGTTATGGTTGTGCCGGCAAAGCGCTGTAAGTTATGTTTTGTGAATTTCCTAGTTGTAGTTTTATTATGTAGAACTAGGATACTGAAAGCTTGACTCGATTACACGAAAGGGGCATGAATCCACTAGGTGGAGGGTTGCATGGCTGGGAATCCATTTGTTTTAGATGACAGGTGTCATCTTAGTGCAGCAGGAACCCGATGAAAAGATAAATTGTTCACTTGATCAAACATGATCCTAAACTAATGTTAGTGGCTAATTGCCACAAGATTTAAGTGAACTCTTAAAGTTTAGTTAACAGCATAAAACAAAGTATTATTCAATGAATATAAGTAAAATTCAATTTATGTTGCTAGATATGATTAATATCGTAGCTCGAACAAAAAGTGCCACAGAAACAGAACCTTTAAAAAGGTAGAAGAGAAAATCCCTCATTAAGATTATATATATATTTTACGATTACAGATCTATAGAAGGGCGACATATTGTATTGAAATTTATTATTTGAAATTTGTGATATATCTATATATATATTAAAATGTTTATATCAAATCACATATGAATTGAGAAAATACCAAGACGACTCATTATGTTAGTAAAGATTTAATATAAATATAATAATAAATTAATTAACACGTCTTTATGATGAATAGGCTCACTCCTCTTGGAGATTTGGACAATCAATATATTAAACGAGACTCTTCATGTTTCGGCTATGTTTTTCCCCTTGTGAAGGGATTCAGTTTCATAAAAAGTAGACGCGCTCTGAGAAAAAGGAGGAGAGTGCAGGGCGGCAGTTAGAGAAGGAAGCAGAGCTGTAGCAAGAGAAGGGGATGGCAAATCCATGAGGATGCATTCCTTGGGATTGTGATCCCACTATTTTTTAGATCAGGGGAAGGAAATGCTCACTCTTCTTGCTGGAAAGACCGAATTACGAGAGAGGGTGGTGTCTCTCTTTCTTTGGACATGTCTTGAAATGATCTTGGTACAGACAAAGGGGGATGGTCTCCATCGTCAAATAATACTCCGAGAAAGAAAAACGCTCAACCCCGTGGGACGCTCAGTATTCTATTTGTTTATCTTTGTAATGTGCTTGCACTGTGCTTGGACGTGAGAGGAAGAGGACGTTGATCTGTCGAGCTTGGGGTGGCTTCTCGGCGGATGGAATGAATGTCGGACAAAGAGCCAAATGATTGGGAGGAAATTCGAAGTCAAGCTTTCAGTCGCCCCAGTAAGTATGATTTAGATAATTTGCTTTCAGTTGAAAATGTCTACTTGTGCATAAAAGTATTCATCAATTGTTATGTCTTAAATATGAAGTTAAATTTAATGAGACATGTTCTATGGTGAAGTTAACTGAATAGTATAATCTTGTGATTAATCTTCATTATAATAATGCAATTGAAGAATATTGTTATATATTGAATTATTATTATGTAAATGGAAATTCATTAAATTCGCTTAGTGGTTAAGATTAATGATTAGCATTTCGTTTAAACCCTATGTTGTTATGCCTACACAAGTATTTAATATGCAAGACTAGTTTTATGAGTTGATAAAGGTTAGATTCCAATGAGATGCATATTCCATATTTTTGGCACGACTATAACCATGTAAGTAAGATTTTAACTTGTTAATCTTATTAAGACGAGTTAAAGAAATTTATGGTAAGAATATATTGTATAGTGTAATATGTATGATTCTTTAATGATCAAATACTTCCCTTGAGTTACCATGTCTCTTATATATATATACTTTCTTATTGAGTTGTGATATTGAAATATGCTTTGAAGGATATAAGGTTTTATCCTTATAATTAAGTGAATAATATCATTCTCAAAGTTATCAAATTTTAGAACATAAATCACAAATTAATATAACTGTGTAGTTGGAAAGGAAAAGTGTTTAACTAAGTGGATACCATTATTCTTATCGTAGATGTATTATAAGATAAAATTGTTAAATGTATGTTAGTTAAGTTATTACATTCATGATAGTTTTGGGACATAAGAATATTAGTGTAAGTCACAGTAGAGGTAATCTTTGAGTAGTTAATAGTTGAAATACAGATAGAAGTCTTTAGGTCTAATTATTTATGATGACTTAAAAGAAGTAGTATAATGCAAGCTTTCGAACAAAATTGTATCCCCTTAGATTATTTATTCTTGTACAAACAGGGATTATGTGATGTTGGGTGACATGTGATTATTATTAAAAGGGGTGTGTTTAAAGGAAATAGTTTATTGTTTTGTTTGTGCTGATATTTTAGATTTATCTTAAATAGATGAGAGTAAAATGCTTTGTTTCCTTCTCATCTAAATGTTTGAAAGTGGGCTATATGATTTAAAAGTTTTTAAAATTACAGATTAGTAAAACATAATGTCTTATTCATTTGTATCTAAGATTGTACTCGATGGGATTGCACTTGTCTATAAAGCTAAGTGATCACAAAAGGTAACTATTTGGTTTATTAGGGTAAAATTTAAGAAAAACATTATACCCCATATCCCTAAAGGCTATCAGGGATATTGGGTTATTACAATATACTATGTGTAAGGAGCCTACTTCAACCCATAGAGAGTTTTGAGTTTTCTTCAATCTGCATATCAAGTGTTCCTTCCCCAAACCTTGAAGTCCCTACAGTTGGAAGTTGGAACGTATACTTCTTCCTCTAGATTACTGTTGAGGGAGGCACTCTTCACATTCATATGATGTAGTTTCCAAACAAATTTTTCTGCCATGGAAAAAACCCAGTGGACTATAACCATTTTACCAATGGGAGAAAATGCCTCCTCATTGTCAATCCCTTCCTTCTAAGCAAAGCCCTTTGTAACTAGCCTTTCATTATACTTGTATAGAATCCCATCTGCCTTGTAGTTGACTTTATTGACCCATTTGCAACCAATGGGTTTCTACCCTAGAGGTAGCTCTATAAGAGCCCATGTTTGATTCTTCATCAGAGTCTCATGTTCGTCTTGCATGGCCTTTTACCATTCTGGACTGCCTTTAGCTTCTTCATTATCCTGAGGATCAAAGTTTTTTGGAAGTTAGCCATCAAAGCATAATATGATAATTCACCATAATATATGTCTCGCCTCTTTGTGGTCTATCTTTATAACTCACACTAGCTAGCTCATTCCAATGAGCATTATTATTATAATTCATTGAATCAGATGCTCTTTCTGGTCCACCTTGTTGGCTCATATCAGGTAGCTCATCCAAGTGAACATCATTATAGGTGTTAGTACCACCACTTTTGGTCTTTTCTTTCCCTCTTGCTGCTGCAAAAGAATGCCGATTCCTGCTAATTTGAGCTATTTGTAGCATCCTCTTGGCTGAAAAATTCATGGGAATCATGCTGAGAGGTGACGCCTACTTTTTATTGATTTACCCCATCCAATGATCCTATATTTCTAGCCATATCCTCCTCATTTTCAACAAATTTAAGATCTGATTTCTTTTGGAACAACCCCACGCTTTCATCAACTACCACATCATGACTAAGATATACTGTGTTAATCTAAACATAAATCAACCTATAAGATTTATGGTTATCACTGTACCCTATGAGCATCATTTTCCAGGATTTTGCATCAAGTTTGGTTTATTTTTCTTTAGGAACCCATGCATACACCACTGAACCAAAAACTTTGAGAGGACTTACATGAGGTTTTCTTCTAGGCCTTGCTTCTTCTGGAGTATTCTTGTATACTGCTTTTGTTGGAGATCAGTTGTGAAGATACATGGATATGTGTACTTCTTTTGCTAAATACTTGTAAGGAGCAAACTTGTTCTCTAACATACACTTGGCCATATCCATAATGGTATGATTCGTCTCTCTATCACCCCATTGCATTTTGTTATGGAGTGTAGGGAGTAGTGCATTGTTTCTGATTGCCTTCTTGAGTATAAATATTAAGAAAATCCTCAAAGAAAAAATCTCCTTCATTATCTAACCTAAGAACTTTAATGTTCTTCACAGATTGTTTTTCTACCAAAGCCTTGAGCTTCTTGAACTCATTAAACACATCCGATTTTAACTTTAAAAAAAACACCCACATCTTCCTAGAAAAGTAGGCTACAAACAAGAAAAAATACCTAGCACTGGATAATGATACCGGTTTGTTAGGCTTGCAAATGTCGACATGGATCAACTAAACAACTTTTTTAGCTCTCCAAGCTTGTCCTTATTCAAACAAAGTCCCATGTTGCTTACTAACCTTGACACGCTCCACATATTCTGTTATGAATAAAAGTAACAAATATAAATATAGGAATATGGAACTTAGATTATAATATAATTCTTATGTAATTATTAAAAGGTACAATCTTAAAGATGCAATTGTACGTGAAGGGTCACCATAGGCATATAAAATCCAACACCTTCATTCACGTAAATCATTAATCATTATTCAATCTTTTATTATATAATTATAGATATACTCTATCAATTTCATAATAAATAGGGATTGTTTCTTCTATTTGGTATCAAAGAAACTTTGGTAAATGTGTGGGAAAATGCCAAACCAATGGAAATGCTAAAGAAGTGTCTTTAATACCAATGTAAAGAATAATAGTTCATTATAAAATATCCAATACAAGAAAGACAAAGTTGAAATCTATATAGGATTGACTATATATAATTGATAAATGAATGAATTAGATAGGATTGAATCCATAGAAGCTCTCAACTAGAAAAGAGAAAGAAGGTGACATAAACGAAGTTGGAGAATTGGATTCTCTTGAATATTGAGCCATTGCAACCTTAGCTGAGACTTAGACCAATAAACATATTTTGATATTTTGTGAAGTACATTGGCCCTGGGTTTTGTAACAGCAGTAGAGACCATTGGGGCTTGCATTTTCCTCTGTATATGCTGTGTGTGTGTTTCCAATAACGTTGTTGTATGCTCTGGATTGAGTTGCAGTTCTTAGGCTTGCATCAGTTTGGTATCAGAGAAACTTCTGATACCTATGTGTGTGTGAAAACGATTCTAGTAAAGAGAGGTTACTTGGTAGAATTAGAGGGAGGGTTCATGTCAATTTCTTTCCTCACAATTGTTCAGCTGGAAATGTAATTAATCATTCAACAATTTTCGTGTTTTGGATCCTGTCTTTTTTTGGATAGAATTTGTGAAGAATACTTTCTTTTAGGTATTAGGTTTCATATTGTGTTTATATTAGGATAAATTTAATTTCTGAATATGCTTTGTTTGACACGATCTGTAAGTTAAAACCTGCAAATCCATCTGGTAAAGGAGATTTGTAGAAGAAACATCAGAAATATGACGAGGCTTCCAAAACAAACCTTGATGCGGATAACCTATATCTATTGTATTACAATTTATTCCATTCTCTCTATAGTATGGGATGTCTATATTTGTAGTACCTTTAGGCATATAAGCACATTGTTATTGATCTATTGTATCTTTATGAAAATCCAACATAATCATAATGTTGTTGTTTGGTTGCTCTTTCCTCCCTTTTTTGGGATCTTATAGTGACTGTTACTTTGTAGGCACTCAAGTATCAAGCATACCTTATCTCGGATGTCTGAAGTGGCATCAGTTAAGCTATTTATCAGAATAAAAGATTCAATAATTTAGTATGTAAACAAACTTTTACTAGTGGTCCGCAATATTACAAGATAGATATTTTTCTTTTACTTGTTATTTCAGTTCACATGCTGAATATTTTGAAATGGAGTGTAATGTCACAAAAAATACGCACATAATTTTTTTTTTGTAGTGTCAATAGACGAGAATATTCTACCAAACCGCTATCATTAATCTTTGGTTACCGTTTCCTCATACTCTAGGTTACTCTTCACCATTCAACTATGACTAGTTTATGACAATATAACTGTTTTGACATTTTTCATTGACTTCTATCCCCAAAGTCAGTATCGAATTGTACACATGGTCCTCCATACCAGCTTACTCTATTTAATTAACTTTTAACATATATACATATATAAACCAATTTTAATAATTATTTTAATAACATTAATACTATACATAAATTCTATTGATTCCCAATGTTTTAAGGGAGCATCCTCCACAATCTTACCCTATGATTGAATTTCCATTTATGAAGTTGTATTTATGCTTTTTTTCTTACACTTTGTTTTATTTGCTTTCATATATTTGTAATGTTAAGCCCTCTTATGCATTCGTTTTCTTAGCATGGGCATTTATTATGAAATATTGACCTTGCTCATTGGGTCTTGTCCCATTCATGGCCAAGAGTTAACTTAGCACGTTAACTCCTATTTTATTAATCCTTTGCAGGTATGTAACTTACCATACTAATGTTGATGTGGGGTGAAGATTATTCCTAGCGCCATAACTTATGATCTATGGAGAAAGCCTTGCAATTTGTATTATTCTAAGTTATTTTTTAACGATGAGAACAGCAACCTCCCAAGAGTATATCCAACAGCCTGCAAGCCAGATATACCAATAACTTGTGACTTAACAGAGGCAGAGACGTCTCGAATCTCACCGAGGTAAACCTCTATAAGATTGGCAACCTAACGCTTATGAGCGTAAGACAGGGTAGGTTGTGAATTTATTAATGTGCTGGTGGTTGGGCGTTCTCCTTCCTCCACCCAAGCATACAAAGTGCAGACCATTTAGTGCATCCTACTAGTTACTTGGTTTACCAAAACCTTCTCTCGAGGCTTTGTTTGTCATTCTTATCCCGAGAAGGAGGGTTTAGAGGGTTCTGGCTCTGCTGCAGACCTCTCCTCTTCTTTGTTCTGTGATTTCAGCTTGAGTACACTTACAATTGTTGCGTCCAGCTACAATACCCTCTCATGGTGTTCTAGTTTGATGATGGCAGGGAGTGTGGCCAGGTCTCGAACCTTAGTTCTCAGTTATTCGCGTTCTCTTTTCAGGTATTACAAACTCTTGGCTTTTGTATTATCTATTGTTTCCTAAGATTTTTTTATGTATATTGTTTTCTTGGTTTATAATTTGTTTTGTTTGCAACACAGTGTGTCTACAGGGCCTCCCAGACTTGGGAGTGGTCGTGATGAACCCAGTGTTGGCTTCCCTGTCCACCGGTAAGATCTTGGCCATTTATGGCCCATTTCCCTTCGGTGTAGGGTTGATGTTAAATAAATTAACATCAAGGGTTTAAAGTGGGGCTTGGCTCCACAGCTTAGCATTTATTGGTTGGCTGTGTGGCTCTGTGGCCTAAGCCTTGATTGTGTCACGATTTGACTTGTATTCACTTTTGTTATTTGGTGTATATATATATATCTATATATATATATATATATATAAGACCAGGTTCAAATATCTGTTACGATGCTCATGCGTTAACCCTGAGTTGCTGTGTGGCGTTGGACCATTCTCTAGCTCTGTGCGTTGTGGTCATGTGAACAGACAGTGGAATTAATGGAAGTTCATACTGAAGCGTTTTTATTTTAATATTACGAATGTATTTATTTTCCTTTCAATGCTTATGTCTGATAGCAGAGATGTAAATAACTTAATTTTTGCAATGGTGTCCATGAGAGTCGACCTTGGGGTCGCTGGGTTTAATAATTAAACCTTGGTAGTATTGAAATGGTTTACTGATAGGATTGTATGTGATGTGTCTACCTATATGCCACTTACGTTTTATCTGAAGTGCATTTTTCTTATGTGCAAACACTGGAGTCGACCCCGGGTCGCCGGTTTGATTGTCAGCCATTTAAATCTTTGTACATTTAGAAGTTTAGTTTTCAATTGTATAAACTCTAGCTTTTGTAGACTCTTATTTACGTTTGGATGTCTGGATAGGCATGGATGTGAGGCAAGAAAACCCGAGCGAGCTGTGGGGTTCGATCTTGACCTTATTGCGTTGTGAGTGAGGATAAAGTCATTCACAGGAAACGCGGCTCTTACAGTCCGATCTTTGAACTTCTCGAGTTTAACTGTTTGCAAATCAATGGGACGTGACGCCCAGTCTCTCCATGGTTGGAGGCGTTGAGTTTAGGCTATCAATAACCAGGGCTTTAATGCAAGCATCTTGAAATTCAAAAGCCTGTTGTATAAAAGCTATGGTATTAAAGCCGTTGCATTAAAGTCTGCTTGCTCAGCAAGCTGGTTAATTTACAGCAGCCATGATATTAAAGCAGCCCTTAATTTTCGCCTTGAGTTTATGGTTGAACAATCTTTTAAATATGATTTATGTTTACTTGAATATACTTGTGATAAAAACTTTGCTTGCTTTTCTATCATCGTATGGTTATTACAATATTATATGGATGATCGTCGTATGGTTATTACCAGTGTTCCACGGGGACACGCCTCGCAGGGTTGGGGGCTCGCCCTCTACGCTTCCCACGCCCTGGGGCTAGGGGGCTCCATGGGAAACGTTTTTCAGCGCCCCCCTTTCTGCGAAACTTGGGGAAACGCAGGTCTAGGAGTTTCCCGGATTGGGGGGCTCCCACACGCCCCCTCCTGAAAATGGGGAGCTTTGACAGACCCCGACTGTCCTCGATTTTTAAATTTTTTTACTTAAAAAAGAAATGGTTCATCTTAAATTTTAGGCTTTTACACTAAATGGTCATTTTAAAACGAAATAGAAACAAATAAAAAGAAACAAACATCGATATGATATGCTTGGCTATAATGATTACATTAAATTACACTAAACTTTTCGGGAACATAAGCATGCTAGTATGCAAATGGTGATGGGATGAAGAATTGATATGTTTATATGTTGGGGTTCATCTTTTTATTATTTTTCTTTTTTTTAATAAATTTTAGAGACCGACCCCCTTATGTTAGGGACCTCGACGCCTCTCCGCCCCCCGTCCTCCAAAATACCCCAAAATTTTGGGGTGTCTCTACACGTCCCCAATGTGTGTTTCCCTGCTCCCACGCCCCCACATCTCGGAAACTTGGTGGAACACTAGTTATTACAATATCATATGGATGCTCGTATGGATGGTTATTAAAATTCTTATGGATATCATATGGATGGTTATTAAAATTCTTGTATAATAATTATATTATTATACAGTATTAACTCAGGGTTTGGTTAAGGGATTGGTTTCGGGATTCCTCATCGAATCCTCTCCATCCCAGATTGGGATACACGAGAGATTTCTCTCTAGGGTTGACAGGTCTATGACACAATACTTAATAAGTTATTAATTTAATTTAATTATTGTATTGTTTATTTTGTTTGTGTAATTAGTTTAATAAATAATTTACATCAGTTTTATCATTTTTGATAATTAATTTATCATTTAATTTTAATTAACGAGAATATTAATATACTAAGACAAAATTGTGTAAATACTAACTATACATAAACATCTCAGGATTTTATCTAACAAATTAAATTCATATACATCTAGTTTTTAATAAAAATAAGCTAAGCTTAATCCAAAACTTGTATGAAATAACTATTTTTTTACTCAATACTAACTATACATAAACATTTCTGGATTTTATCTAACAAAATAAATTCATATAGATCTACTCTTTAATAAAAATAAGCTAAGCTTAATCCAAAACTTCATGAAATAACTATTTTTTTTACTAAGCATTGAACCATTAGAATTCATAATTAATCTAAGATGCCTATTCATTGTAATGATCTATTGGTATGAAATCTAAATAACATTTAGAAGTCTACACTACTATTCTTAAACCAATTCCATAAGTGGTTGTCCCTCATTAGTTAGAAATTTAAAAGAAGATAAGTAATATGATAATAATAACCTTTATTTGATGCTCGAGATTCTATCAGCTCAACATCAATCACAAATGACAAGTCTAAATATTCTAGGTGCTCCAGAGCCTACAACTCAACAACAAACTCAAACACAATGAGTCTAAGCAATCTAGGTGCTCCAGAGCGTACAAGATTAACACCATATTCAAACATAACAATAATATAATGGTCTTGGTTTGGGATAATACATGGGGACAACGTTCAAATTAGATATATCATGGCATATATCTCTTTAAAGAATTCCCTTGTAAGTTGTTCTGGACATGATATAGAATAAGGAATGGTAATTCAAACTTGTTCAATGTCTTAGTTTCTGCACATGATCATAGAAAATCGGGTAGACTTTCCTAGATTTATTGAAAGACTTTCTTGGGACATTGGTGGGGTGAGGTATGGCTTGTTGTCTCTCATTTGACCAATAGATTTCCTCCTGAATTTGCATGAGATTTCCAAAATATAACCTTCCAATTTTTTAGAAGCATTCAATTCACCATCCAACTCCATGAGTTGAAGATGGAAAACCTATCATTTTGAATTGGAGAAGCTCTTTTGTGCATTGTTTTTTTGTTTCTTCTTCTGGGGTTTTGCATGCAATTGGTGTAGCCTTCATTGAGATACATGCAACTTTTTATTGATAATGTTCTTCTTTTTCCCTTGCCATTTAAATTCATTTTTCCATTTGGCTTGATGTGAAATTGGTCCTACTTGATTATCCAATTGATGCATGAGAAACATGAATTTGATTTTCCCAAAACTTTATTGTGATCATGTTTAATTCACAACATATGTTGTTTTTCTTTTTATTTGTTTTGGGTGGGCATTATTGATTAGTTGAAAAATGGAAGAGGTTATGGGTTCTTATCATTTCATGAAATAATGGATGAAAATCACTTCAGTTTTTTCTTAATCAACAGGAAATTAGATGAAAATTGCTTGGATACTTCTACCAGTTGGTTCCAAGCATACCTAAAAAGTTGTTTTGATAATTTCCTTTTTCATTTGAAATAGCCATCTTTAGTCCTATAACTGTTCAAGGTGATTGAAGTAAGGTTTTAGATAGGCATGCAACTAACTGCCTTTTTTATATGATTTATCATAGTTGACAACCTACCAACAAATCTCCTTGCCAAATATGATCTCAATTCCTTTATTAGGTCACTTTTCTTTGGCAACCCATAGATCCCTTATGCAAAGAGAGAAGTTCATGCACTGGCATTATGAGTTTAGATCACTTATGCAAAGATAGAAGTTCATGCACTGGCATTATGAGTTAAGCATATGAATACATTTATGTTTTGGCACTAAATGTTTCAATAGATATTTCCATAATATAATTTTTAGGTTTATACTCGTAAAAATAATTTATTAACGAGTGCTAATTTTGAATTGAAAATAAAATCAACCAAATAGAAGACAAAGACAAAGGAAAGCTCCTAAAGTTGCTTCTGAAAAGGGCATGCTAGATCAATGTCCAAGGACCCCAAACAGGAAAATGAAAGGCTAGATCAATGTCCAAGGACCCCAAATAGGAAAATGACAGGATAGATCAATGTCCAAGGACCCCAAAAAGATAATGGTAAAGTTATGACTTGGGCTAGAATTTGAGAAAAGTGGTCAATCATTGGGGAGGAATATCCAAATGAAGTAAGGTTTTTGATAGCCATGTGACCGATCTGACCTTTTTTATATGATTTATCACAGTTGACAAGCTACAAACTGATCTCCTTGCCAAATACGATCTTAATTCCCTTATCTGTCACTTTTCTTTGGCAACCCATAGATCAATGGTGCAAAGGGAGAAGTTCATGCATTGGCATTGTGAGTTAAGCAGGTGAATACATTTCTATTTTGGCACTAAATTTTTCAATAGATATTTCCATAAAATGATTTTTAGGTTTATACTTGTAAAAATCATTTATTTAATGCTACTTTTGAGTTGAAAATAAAATCAACCAAATAGCATAAAAAGACAAAGGCAAGCTCCTAAACTTGCTTTTGAAAAGGGTAGGCTAGATCAAAGTCCAAGGACTCCAAACAAGAAATTACAGGTTAGATCAATGTCCAAGGACCCCAAAAGGATAATGGTATAGTTTTGACTTGGGCTAAAGGCTAGATCAATGTCCAAGGACTTGGAACATGAAAATTGCAGGCTAGATCAATGTCCAAGGACCCCAAAAAGATAATGGTATAGTTATGAATTGGGCTAGAATCTAAGAAGAGAGGTCAATCATTTGGGAGTAATATACAAATGAACATGTAACTGCATGCATCGATGATCAACCACATGGAATATTGGATTTTTAAATCTTTTGTTACTATTTTACTTTCAATCAAAAAATGGAAAAAGTAGAAGTAAATGTTCAATTTGCTTTGCTTTGTTGCAAGATCCCATAATTATAAGGATTATATTTACTTCTTGGTCGACAATAAGAAACTTTCATATTGACTCATTTTTTCATTTTTAATTCAGATTTATTTGTGGCTTATCAAAGGTACTAGGTCGTAGGATGGGTGAGGGATATGGTTAGAGCAGTTACATTGAAGGATTTGCTACCTCTAAACAATCTCTGGGTCCTGGACAAGAAATCTACATGTACAAGTAATGAATATTTGTTTGCTTGTTATTCTTCTATCACAAAAACTTGGATTCTTCTATGGTGCAAAATTTGGAGTTTAGAAAGTTTGAAATTGTAGTGAGTACATATGAATGTGGGTATGCAACTAACAACAATTCTTTACAAACTCCATGATTTCCTTCATTGGGACTATTTCCTTGGTTTCTTCTTCCATCCTGTTGTCATCATGGTCATTGTCATCATTATCATCATTATGTACATCATCGTACAACCTAGAACTTGTCATCCTTATGTATGCTTTGATAGGGGGACTTTTAAATCCCTATGTACCTCCTCATTCTCCACTAGGCTCATATTTTGTTTGCTGAAGTTATAATGATAGACTTCAACTCTTCTTTACTTAGGAGGGATAGTGAATTTCTTCTCTTCTTTGGATACCACAACACATCCATAAATGTAGACTGTGTAATAAGTAGGTATTTTAAGCTTGTTGGGCCGAGGTTCCTGGAAGGCCTAATTTAAGGTCTTGGAGGGATCAAAATCACCCTCAAAATGGCTTCTACTTCTTCCGAAGTATCTTTATTTCCCAAACTTTCAATTGATGTCTTGGATTTCTGGTCTTGGGGGTTGGGGTGTTTCCACCCCCTTTTCAACTCCCAATAGGAGATGTGGGCCATATTTCTAGGGATGGTATAGTGGGAAATCATATTGTTTGAGAACTTCATTGGAATATTTGATGCCCTTTTTTTCATTTATGGCATAACCTCCCATTTCTACGGGGAAGATGATCCTCCCCTTCTTTCTAGACTTCATGAAATTAATATCATCAATCTCTACCATTTCTCTGGCATATTATGGCACACAAATCCTTGGGGTAAGTAGTTTAGGCAACCTGTAGGGTGCTCACTTTGTTCTATATAATCATATTATAGTGAATTCATGCCCCAAGAACCAATCCCCTTATTTGTGGGTATCTCCCAGCTATAGATATGGTTTGATCTATACAAGCATTCTCTTAGGATCCCCTCTCTTGAATATGGAGAAGGAAACATGCATGAATTGGGAAACAAACTTAAAATAAGATGGACTAGACTCTCATTTTCTAACCTAGGGTAGCCAGTCAATGCACCTAGTGGGATGATTTTTCTATGTATTTTGCAAGTTCAATAATAATAGGCAGTGGCTCTGATGGTAGATGAAAATGTACACCAGGTATGAGGGATACTTGAACACACCATTAGTCTGGAATTTGGCTAGTTGTTTCCTCATCCCTATTGTTATTGCCTCATCATATTTGAATGTGGGGATGGAAGGCACATTATACGCATTCATTATGGCTACAATCCTTTAATCAATATCAACAGCGCTCTCTCTTCCTAGGATCAAGGTGAACATTGATAAACATTCTTGATTTCATGGGGAAAAGATTTTTATATTCTAGGGTGTAGGCCTAGACCTCAACTAAGCCATGTTTATAGTATAGTCATTGGAAATTTCCCTTTTATGAGCCCAATTTAGGCCTCTAAACCTCTTGGTTTGGATTTCATGAGAGAGAAAAGCAAAGGCTATGGAAGCACCAAGCATTTAGGATACAATTTGGGCATTGATTACAAAACTAACTTCTTTCATATCTATAGAAGTCACAATGGAGGTAGAAAGGTTGTAATGATCTTGTGTGAAAGTCCATGAATTCAGGGAAAGGTTAAATGGCGAGGATAATGTATTGGGACAACCGAGATACCCACTAAGAAAGGTCCTTTATTCCTTGTGAAAAATGCCCATTCATAGCACCATTTAACTATTAAGGAGAGGTAGTCGTTATGTGTGGGGTGGATAGCTATGTAAATTCATTAATGAAAGGGGGTAACTCAGAAGAAGATACATTGCTAGTAATGTACCAAGAACTTGCATAATTCTAGGAAGAGATTCCAGAGGTGCCTTAGGTAGCTTTCATCATAATAGATGAATTTTAGTAAACAAGAGAACAATAGAGAGTAAATTATCGGTAGGAGAGGGTAGAATTGGAGACGTATAAGCTTTTGTGAATAACAAGAAGGGTGATTTCAATGAACTTAGATCTGAAAATCACTTGGAAACATAAGGAGAATTGGTGTGATTGGAACAAGTTGGTAGAAGGGTGGTGATATTGTTACTGTAAAAAATGGAGCTCTAGAGCTTGTTTGAAATCATTGAGAGGTTATTATTCAATTAAAGAGGTTTAATTAACTATGAAAGAGTGAGAAGGAAGCCATTTTGGGCACTTAAAAAGGGTAAATATTCGCTTGCATACAAATTTTTGTCATAACTCCACATTCAAATCTATAGTGTGGTTGCACAACATATTTTAGTGTGAGCTGGTTGGACATGTCAGTTTCAAATTGGATTCCATTTTCTTAGGTGAACTAGAATCACTCACTAGCTCACTAAATTGGTGGATACCTTCTTTGGAATCTAAGATGAGCTAGAGTGCAACCCTATCAGATTCTCCATTGGAAAAGAGAATACTGTGATAAAGTATTGATCGTAGATATTTAATTCCGATGAGAGCTAGACCATTGGTACATTATCCCTTTCTCTATATCCCAATGGGACCCACACCATGTGAATATATTTGAGTCATCGATCTAGGATAGGCCATCAAATCTAGGTCGTTCGTTCCAATTGTCCATCTACATGATCTCACTAACACTTCCCAACACGAAGAGATATGGGCCCTTGATCTAATGGAATGACAAAATCCTAGCCATTTATGGTAGGTTTCCATTTTTGGGACCCCAATAGGAAGTCCCAACATGAATATTTGTGGACTATAGATCTAACTAGCTTGATAAAATCCTAGTCACTCATGCTTCTTCCATTCTGGGACCCTGTAAATAATCTTTAGCGTGAAATATATTGAACCATTGATATATGTTGGTTTGCATAAATATCATCCATTGGTGTTGAGGCTCTTATAATAGGACTTTGACCATTCCACCCCACATGATAAAACCTAGCCCATTGATCTTGAGGGTTAGAGTGATCATGGAAATCACCCTACTCTACATGGATTTCAATGGTTTTCCATAGGGTTGTTCTTAAGAGGAAAACATTGTCTCCTTCTATGGGTGGTTCCTCCCTATTAGGGACCAATAATCTAAAGAATCGCAGGTGAAGTAGACTAGTGCCTTGTCCATGGGGATTTGGAGTAAAAAACTTGGGCGTCGATGTTTCAAAATGTCAATTGTAGTCTTTGCATAGGAAGATAGATGGAGTGAAAATGATAAGGGGAATGCTATAAATTAAATAAGGGGAAAACTATATAGAGTGGTTGAGAGAGTATAATATAGATGTAATGGATTTTATTCTCCTTCAGATGGAAATAAGGGTTTAATATATCTACCATTGATAGGGAAGTCTAGCAGTTATCCTTCCAAGTTCACCAGGTGAAAGGTGCTTGATGATTGAACATATGTTTTTACTGTTGAGGAAAGGCATGATCCGAAGATTGGAAAACTTTCCATGTTTACTGGGGTATTCATGTGTTTTATCCCATACCATCAGTAAATCACCTTCGGTAAATTTCCTGGAATTGACCTTCTTATCAAATAGGGTCTTCATTCTATGTTGATATTCTTTGAATCTATCGTACACTTGATTTGTGTGCTCCTAAACCTCTACTAGTTAATTTACTCTCCTTTTTACTTTGTCAATTTCTTCCACTAAATCTCATAGTAAGTTCATTGTTAGCATCTCCAAATGGATAGCACAAACTACTTCTATACCATAAACCAACTGAAAGGGAACTCTCCCAACAGATCTCTTTGTGTAAATCCTATATGTTCACAAAACGTAACTAAGATGTGAATCCCAAGTCTTTTTTTTCTTGATAAGGTCTTTATAATGTTCATGAATTTCTTGTTTTAAGAACTGGATTAGCCATTTCCTTGGGGATAATAGTTGGACAAATGAATGAGGACTATGTTATATTGATGATAGAAGGATATCATCCTAATGGAACTAAAGGGGCATTATGAAACACTATATTTTTGGGGCAGTGAAATTGTGACATAATATTCTCCTCCAGGAACCTAATGACTACAAGGTATGTGAACTGTTTAGTAGGGATAGTTACTCCATCCACTTGTAAAGTAGTTTGCGGCTGCCAATTTCCCTATTTGCTGGACACTGGAAGGAGGATGTATTTCTCCAATGTCGAAGTCTAGGCGCCATTGCTTGAATGGAAACTCAAATTGAACATGCTTTAAAAGAAATAATGGAATCTTTTTCTTCCTAACAAAGGTCTGACATTCAACACATGCCTTTAAAAACTTATGAGCATTTGGAAATATTTTAGGCCAGCGATATCCAAACTTGAGGATTTTGTGAGTTGTAGCTTTGGTTGCAGAGTGGCTTCTATAGATTCCTTGATGCATATATTTAATTAGAACCTCAACCTCATCCTCTAGCAGTCGCTTTAGTAGCAGCCCCTCGAGACTTTCCCAATGGAGTTTTTTTCCCATAGCATAGTATTTGGAATTTTGGATCTCCTTTATGACTTATCTAATCGTAGGGGTAGATGTTGGTGGTCTAAAGAAGGAATATCTCCTGATACCACTTAGAACAATGATAATAACCTTTGACATAAATATACTCTTATGTTTTGGTTCATCCTCTTTGATGCCTTGTATTGCATTGATTCATATTGCTTGGAGGTTAGACTCAACCATCAACTTGACCAATCCATTCCCTTTGATAAACTTGGTAGGAATTATTATGATGGCATATTCTTGTATCTTGGTAATCCATTTTCTCCATCTACTATTTGGTTGTGGATAGCGCAACGTATCTTTTATCAATGCATATGGTACAAAGCCAATGATTTGGTGTTAAGCCCTTAATGATGACGCATTACCCCATATAGTTTGGCGCATTGCCCCCTATATTGTGGTGCATTGCATATTATTTATGTCATCTTGGGTCTATTAGTGGGTCTATTATTTGTTATTGTACACCTTTGTCTCCTATATATAGGAAGGAGATATTCTCATTTTAGTCATCATTGTATCTTGTCTTGTCTTGTGTACTCAGTACATTGTGTAAGGAGGTTCCTACCTCAAAGATGATAGCTATTTATTTATATTATTCATTATTAAGGTGTTGATTACTCTCTTTTTGTCTATTTTTGCTCTTTTTATGCTATTTATGAGACTTGGTTGCATAACATTTGGTATCAGAGCTCTTTCCTTGGAATTGACTTCTGCTATATTGGATTTTTTGCTACAGATTTTTTTATACAAGGTTTTAGAGATTGAAGTTAGAAACCCACTTCTAAAACAAGCCTATATATCGTCAATATGAAATTCATATCCGAAACCATTACAGTTTAGGATATATTTGCAGAGGAAGATAGTGTTTTTTACTAGTCCAAAACCTAGTCTAAAACAAGTGTTCTAGGGAAAGAGGTCATATTTGAGGAATACGAGATCCAAATGGAGTGAGACATTTTGCATCAGAAAGAGGAAGTACCAAGGTATTCGTGGTAGGCTTTTTAGCTACATACACGAAATATTGGACACGTGGCATACCCTACAAGTTCTCTCTTCTGGATAGGCCAAAAGTAAGTAGTGTTGGGATATTTGCAATAATTTTTTTATGGCACATCCAAATTAGGTCATACCTGTGGAATTGGAAAGAGGACACACCAGGATACATCAGGACAAAGTTTCATACATAGATCATTCAAAACAATTCAAATTTACAGCAGTTACAAGTCATCCCTAAAATAATTTTCCAATCAGGGTTTGAAAAAGGTACACCATTTTAAATCTTGAGTAGAAATATCTATTTGTATTGTTCACAATGCCAGCAAAAGGAAGTGGAAACAATACAACTCCACTCAAACCCCAATAGGATTCATCCATGACATACTATGAAATTGAATACATGCCTTTTAAAGTGTCAAAGTTGGAAGATATGATTAATAAAAATGTGAAAATGGATGACTTAGTTAAATTGGAAAATAAGATGGCTAGGGAAGAGGATCTTAAAGGGATGGATAGAAAAGAAGATATTCCAGAATTGAAGGAATTGATGAATGATATAAAACATATATTTATTCCTCATGTATCTACTCAAGAAGAGGATAAGGATGAATAAGGGGACTTAATCCAGTCATGTCTTGAGAAAATTGAAAAACAAGTGGAGAGTAAGAAGTTTGAGTCCTAAAAAGTTGATGATTCACTACAACATGATGGGGTCAACTCAGGTCCATGGAACTAATTTATCCCCAAGATTGACATGAAAAATTTTGATGGCAAGGATTCAATCACTTGGATTTTTTAGATGGAGCAATTCTTTGATCTACCCCAGGTGCCAACTTTGCACAATGTAACTATTGCATCCTTATATATAAAACATGATCAATTTGTATGGTACCAATGACTTTGTGACCATAAAAAGGACTCTATTATCTCTTAGTATATATTCACATAAGAATTGATTGCACATTATGGGGATATAAATAGAAACACCTTCTTTATCCAGTTGGTAAATCTCAAGCAAAAAGGCCCAATTAAAGAGCACACCAATCAATTTCAATAGCAAAGACTCATAGTGAAGAATATTTCAAAGGATATTTTGTTAGATCTCTTTATGGAACGTTGAAGGATAAATTCAACATGAGGTTTGTCTCTTTGAACCATAATCCCCAGAGAAGGCTTTCATGATGGCAAGGAAGGTTGAAACTAAAAATATGGTGATGACTACTAGAGAGACAACCTCTAACACATACATAGAGAATAATGTTCCTTCTTCTAAACAACCACAAAGGTTGACACCCCAACAATTATATGAAAGAAAAGAAAAAGGATTATGCTTTAATTGTGACAACAAGTATAGTAAGGGACATAAGTGTGGTGATAAGAAATTATTCTACATAGATTGTGAAGAGGAAGAACCAAAAGAAGAGGAACCATCTCAAGATGAAGAAGTAGAAGAGGCTACTTCATAAGAAATTACTCATAGCATATATTGCCATGCATTGGATGGAATTAACACTCCTAAAACTCTCAATATAGAAGGATACATAAAAAAGAAGAAGGTAACAATTTTGATTGATTCTGGTAGTACTCATAATTTCATTCACTGTAAATTAGCCAAAGTTCTTAATTTGTTTGTATATCCAGCACTAGACTTTCAAGTAATGATTGCAGATGGAGGAACTATAAATTGCTCAGGGAAATGTCATAGTATAAATCTTGCTATGGAGGAATATGTATTGAATAGTCCAATGATTGTTATCCCGATGGGTGGTGTTGATGTTGTCTTAGGGGTCCAATGGTTACAATCATTGGGAACATTGGCTTTTAATTTTTAAAAACTATTCATGAGAAGGAAAAGAATATGAATTAAATGGTATCACAGGAAAACCAAACAAGGTGATAAGCTCTAATGGTATGACAAAGTTGATGAAAAAGGGACATCAAGGTGTAGTTGCACAATTATTTTCATTAGATGTTCAAACATCAAAGTTACCTATCTCTCTAGATATCCAAAGGGTCATTAATAAACATTCCAAGGTATTTGAAGATATTCCAAAAGGTATTCCACCTATTCGAGACTTTGATTATGCTATCCACTTAATTCCACGCAATGTTCCTCCTAACATCAGACCTTACTGATATCCCTATGGCCAGAAGAGTGAAATTGAGCGTATGGTTGTTGAAATGTTAGAGGTTGGAATAATTAGGTCCAAACAAAGTTCTTACTCTGAACCTGTGGTAATGGTACGCAATCCAGATGGATCATGGCGTATGTGTCTTTATTATAGAGAGCTTAACAACATCACCATTTAAGATAAGTTTCCCATTCATGTCATTGATGAATTAATTGTTAGACGAATTACATGGAGCAGTTTTCTTCACAAAGTTGGATCTTCGTTCCAGGTATCATCAAACTTTAGTGAAGGATGAAGACATCCCAAAAACGACATTCAAAACTCATGAAGGTCACTATGAATTTTTGATCATGCCATTTGGTATCAAGAGTGCGCCTTCCACATTTCAAAGTTTGATGAATTCCATTTTCAATCCTTTCCTTAGAAAATTTGTGCTTGTATTCTTTGATGATATACTAATCTATAACAAATCTTGGGAAGAAAATGTTGAACATGTTGACAGGTTACTACAACTACTAAAGGAGCAACACCTGTATGAAAAACTGTCAAAATGTTTCTTTGGGACAAAGGAGGTAGAGTATTTGGGTCATATTGTATCTCATGAAGGTGTCAAGGTAGACCCTAACAAAATTAAATCCACAATGGACTGACCGATTCCCAAAACCCTGAAGAATATTCGAGGATTCTTAGGCATGACAGGGTACTACCGCAAGTTTGTTCAAAACTATGGAATAATAACAACTCCTCTAACAACATTATTAAAGAGAGATGCATTTTCTTGGACTCCAGAGACAACTCAAGCTTTTCAACAACTCAAAGAGGCAATGTGTAAAGATCTCGTTTTAATGACACCACCCTTCACAAAAAACTTTATTGTGGAATATGATGCTTGAGGAAATAGAATTGGAGTTATACTAATGCAAGAAGGACACCCTATTTTCTTCACAAGTCATCCAATCAAGGGAAATAACTTAAAAAATCCTATTTATGAGAAGTAAATGTTGGCAATACTACATGCACTAAAGCAATGTCACCCCTACCTTATAGGAAGACATTTGAAGGTTAAAACTGATCATGATAGCCTTAATTAATTCTTGGAACAAAGTCTCTTTAGAAGAGCAACACAAATGGGTGACAAAGATGTTGGGATATGAATTAGAAATCATCTACAAAAAGGGGAAGCGTATTGTTGTGGCAGATGCACTCTCCAGGAAAGATGAGGATGTTGAAGCATTGCTCTATGTTATATTCATCATCCAACTAGATTGGATAACGAAAGCAAAGGATGAATGGAAGAATGACGAAGAAACATGGACATTTATTCAAAAGATACATCGGGATCCCAGTGCCTCTAATACATTTAGGTGGAAAGATGAATTGCTATGGCACAAGGATCTCTTATATCTTGGTAAGAGTTCCCAACTCAACAAAAATGTACTTTTGGAATTCCACTCCTCACTGATAGGAGGGTACTTAGGTTTCTTAAAAACCTACCACATGGTAAAGAAATATTTTTTTTGGGATGGTATTAAAACTAATGTTCAAAAATTTGTGATAGAATGTTTGGTTTTCCAACAAAATAAAGTGGAAACAATTAAGATCCCAGGTCTCCTACAACCACTTTCCATTCCAAGCGAAATGTAGATAGAGGTATTGATGGTTTTTTATCAAAGGTTTATGAAGTATGAAGGAAAGAGTGTCATCATGGTGGTTGTTGATAGACTTACTAAATATGCACACTTCTGTGCAATATATCACTCCAAATAAATCACAGTTTCCATCTCTTTTATGGAGACAGTACAAAAACTATATGGTACTCCAAATATTATAGTAACTAACAGGGATCCCATTTTCACTGGCAATATTTGGACCAAATTATTTTATTGTTTGGGTACTCAACTAGCTCATACCTCATCTTATCATCCTCAATATGATGGACAAACGAAGATCATGAACAAATGTTTGGAAGGGTATCTTCGATATTTTGCAGCTGATAAACAAACACAATGGGTCAAGTGGTTACCCTTGTCAGAATGGTGGTATAACACTTCCTTCCATACATCATCAAGAATGGTCCCATTTATGGCACTTCATGGATATCATCCACCATCCATCACATATTCACTAAGAGACTCCTTTAAGGTTCAAGCAGTGGAATACCACATGAATCATCAACAACAAGTTCTTCAACTCTTAAAAGGACAACCCGACTCTAGCACAAAATTGAATGAAACAACAAGTAGATCAACATCGCAGTGATAAAAAATTTGATGTGGGGGATTGGGTGTTTTTAACACTACAACCATACAAACAAATGTCCTTGAAGAACACCAAGAAGGAAAATAAATTATCACCTAAATACTACGGTCCCTACAAGGTGCTAAAAATATTGGTAGTATTGCCTAAAAATTGGAACTGCCTGCATCTTCACGGGTCCATCCAGTTTTCCATGTTTCCTATTTAAAGAAGGTAACCAGTGACAAGATACCAGTTCAAATGATACTACCAGAAATTGATGAGGAAGGAAAAATCATCTTAGATCCTGAAGAAATCACTAAAATAAGAACCAAACATCTCTGAAATCTATCAATTCTATAGTATGTCATTAAATGGAAGAACTTACTCACAAAAGATTCAACATGGGAAGACGAGTCCTTTATATAGCAACATTAAGAACTACTTCAATGTTGAGGACACCACTTTTTGAAGGGGAGGGAAAAGTGGGAGGGGAATGTTAAGCCCTTAATGATGTCACATTACCCCATATAGTTTGGTGCATTAACCCCTATATTGTGGTGCATTACATATTATTTATGTCGGCTTGGGTCTTTTAGTGGGTCTATTATTTGTTATTGTACACCTTTGTCTCCTATATATAGGAAGGATATATTCTCATTTTAGTCATCATTGTATATTGTCTTATCTTGTGTACTCATTACATTGTGTAAGGAGCTTCCTTCCTCTAAAACGATAACTATTTATTTCTATTCTTCATTATTAAGACATGGATTACTCTCTTCTTGTCTATTTTTGCTCTTTTCAAGCTATTTATGGGACTTTGTTGCATAACATTTGGGCCTACAAAACTTATTCTCTGAAATATTTGAGGGTGTTTACCAATGCATAGACCTACATTTCCATGATGTTATACTTGGGTTTGGCATCTTTGAGATATTTTATGAAAAAGGAAATAGGATGCTCATGACCTGCTTGCACTTCTGTCGCAAAACAATACCGATGGTATTCTCTAAGGAAATTGGGAATATCATAAAATCCTTACCATAGTTAGGGATAATTAGGACAAGATCTTCTCCCATATCCTTATTTATCATTCATTGCATAGGATCCTTTTCTATGTCATTCTTTAATATATTGTTTGCATATTTCTTTAACATCTTAGTCATGTGTTTGATTACTTCAACAAAATTAGAAATGTACCTTTTTAGAAAGTTAATTTTCCCAAAGAAGGATTCCAAAGCCTTCTCGTGCCTAGAAAAGGAGATGGTATTTATGGCCTAAAATATCTATTATTCTAATTTTACTCATTATGTTGAAACAATATTACCTAGTAGCTTCCCATCTTTTGTCCCAAGCAAATATTTCTTAGGATTTAATGAGATACCAATTTTTTGCATATTTCAAATACCTTCCCTAGATATTATACATGATATTCAAGCGTATTTGAGTAAATAGTGAGGCCATCCATGTATATGACAATGAAAACATCTTTAATATCTACAAAGGCAAATTCCATGGATCTTTGGAAGGTAGGTGGCAACTTTTATTAGAACAAAGGGCATCCACTTGTAAGAAATTTTTTCCAATAGAGTGTCAAATTTAGTCTTCAACACATCCTCGAGATGTGTCTTGACTTGATTACAACTTGAAAATCCATCCAACATGGACATTATATGAAACCCTACCACCTTCTGCAACATTTGATCCATTTTGAGCAATGGTAATGGTCTTTTAGTGAAACTTTGTTCAGGTTATTGAATTCTACACATAGTTTGATTTCCCCATTTTTCTTTTTTACTAAACAATATTAGCCACCCATTTTGAGTACCTAAAATGGATGATGATCTTCATGTTGGATAATTTCTTCACCTCCTTTTCAATCATTGGACTTAGCATGTAGTTTAGTTTCCTTTGTTTCTTCCTATATGGTATGATATCTTTCTTAAGAAGAATATGATGTTGGAGGATACCTAGGTCATAGGTTTAAGGTCTTGATATTTCCATGCAAAGACATATTAAAACTTCTTGAACATGTGCATGCTTTTTTATTTTTCTACCCAAGTCAAATTCTTTGATAGCTTGAGGGTTTTTGGGTTTGCTAAGAATTCGAGGTTGTAATATTTAATTTTAGATGGATTTAGCTTCATAGAAGGATTTATAGGAACCTCATTTGAGTTAAAAATCCTTTGAAGAGGGAACAACCATCTAGGGATGCAATTTATTTTGAATTGTATAACTCTTTGATCCCTAATCATTTTTGGAAAAGTTCAGTTCATAGTATGACGTAATCTATGGTTGTTAATATGTAGTTCCGCTGCTTGGAAAAATGGATTGATTTCCCCTATGACATATAAGCTCCGCTGTTGAAAAGGTTCTTCAATTGTTATTGGTTGTAGTGGAACAATAAACTTATCCTCTCTCCCATTGTACCTTTGAAAAACATGGAACTTTTAGGCATATGAGTGTGCATACTTGAATATTGTTGGCCAATAATGTCCATCTTTCATAATTTTGTGGGTTATTGTTTCATGAGAAAATTGTCCTCCAATGGGCCCATCATGTAGCTCTATGAGAATATTATCAACATCTTTATTTTAAGACCTATGAGGATACTCCATCACATGTTTCTTCTGAACAAAAAGATGCACTAGTACAAATTGAAGGAAAAGTGACAAAATTAACCAAAATCTGCATATAAATGATCACTTTTGATTTGACGATCACTGGTGGCTAATTTTTGGTCTCTTATCATGCGACCACAAAATAGTGGCCATATTTAGTTTGGTCATTTATAGCTTGTCTTCTAGTCATTAATTTGGTCGCATATTTGGTTATTAATCTTGTCATATATTTGGTCATTAATTGTGACTATACGACCAAATTAACGACCACAAGACAAGCTATAAATGACCACATTTTTGGTCGCGTGATAAGAGACCGAAAACTAGCTACCAAAATTGTTATTTGGTGGTTTATATGCGAATTTTGGTCATTTGTTTGGTCGCTTATCTCCCATTTGTTGGTCACTTATATCTCATTTTTTGTCACTAATTTAGTCTTTTTTAGTCATTTTATATGTAAATATCCATTGATTTCTGTAGATAGGGTATGGAGGAATCAAACCACTAATCTCCTGCCTGTAAGGCATTTGCTCTTCCATTAAGCTAGTATCCTTGAAGTCTCTACTTTTTAACCACTAATTAGAGAAATATTGTAAAGAGGCGAGTTTATTGCAGTCAATCGTTCTTCCCCACAAGCAAGGAAATAATACACAGGTAGATTGTTGGTGAGAATATGGATGAAATGCTGGCGGGATACCATTGTTAATAGTGTAGTTTGAAATTTTTACACCTTTGTTGCATGAGTGTGCCCCTGCGATTCCCTCTTCCATTCTATAAGAAAACTTCTGAGCCTTCAACTTACTCTGTTTTAACTTTTAAGAGTCAAGTCAGTTTGTCTTGCAGGTCCAAATAAAAACCAACGAGTTTTATAACACTAATACATGCATACAACATATATATACACACACACACACAAATATTTGAAGTACTTCTTTACCATTGTTAAACAATATCTTGATATGGCCGGGTAACAAGGGTATATTTATGTGAATAAAATGACACTAAAAATATGTTACATAAAGACTACAATAGTTAAATCGTTTATTAAAATTGATTATACATAGTTGTGAAACAAAACACCAAAAGAAACTCCTTTTATCTTGTCTATACATGCCTGACATCTTCAATCTTATTTATGCCTCCAAGTCTTTGAGGACCTCTACATATATCGCAGACTAGACTAATTACTTGTACAACATTTTAAAGTTCTCATTAGTCAATATCATTGTTACACCTGATATTGTATGAGGTTTAACATTGTGATTTTCATCACATTGATGGGGATGGTAGCTGGTACCTTTGTAGGATTGGATGGACTTGAGGGCATATACATCTACATGAAATTTGTTCCCTTTTAAACAATATTTAATTTTTGTTTTTTTTCTGGAGATCTTTGGTATGCTTAGATAGATATAATTAGTATTCAATTCAATTTCACAACAATAGCATATGCAGGATCACTGAAAGAAACAAAATCACAATCTAGACACATATTTATCATGGGAAACCCTCTAGGGAAGAAAACCAAGCAAAATTTTGTCTATATAGATATATCAAAAGTACAAAGATAAAACCCTAAACAAGTGCTCCTTCTCCTTGCAAATATGTATTTCTCTCTCTCTCTCCTATGTGCTATACACAAGTGAGAGTGTGTGTTCAAATGAGGAACATACGTCCTGTATTTATACTCTTTCTTCCACTTGACTTTTTCCCTAACAAGTTGGACCCAACAAACTTACCGGACGGACTTCACCTAGGAAGACACAAAACAATATTATATTATATTCAGGAGGGTTCTATTGACCCGACTTACAATGAAGGTTTTAACTCATGACTCTATGATGACCAAATACAATAGTAACATCTCGATGGAGGAATAAAACATCTTCGTTAGGTTACATCAATAAAATACATTTATAATATTATTCTAAGTTACAATATTTCAACACTCCCCCTTAACAAGAAGAGTATTCTACTAACAACAACAACATCAACTGTAGGAGCAAGGAGAGAGAACATCTGCAACATCATCAAGGTGATACATCTATACGTCATTAGAAGTTTTCAAAAATCATCAGCAACTAGAACAGTTATTGGAACATCTTCAACATCTTCAACACTGGAACATCATCTTCTACAACACTGAGTCTTCATCTTTGATCTTCATCTTTTGTAGCACTCGATCGTTTGATCCTTTGCAGCACTCAATCGCTCGATCCTTTGTAGCACTTGATCTCTTGATCCTTTGTAGGAACACTTGATATTTCGATCAACAACATCATCATCTACAACCATACTTGATATTTTGATCAACATCATCATCAACAACAACATAACCTACAACACACATGATCCAATTACAGTAATGATCAATCCCTATCACTTTTGGACATAGGTCCAAGGACGATGCAATCTTGAGCCACTTACGGGATGGTCAAGTCTTATCAATTTATGACATAAGTACAAGGACTATGCAATCATCATGCATCACAAAGACATAAGTCCACTGATCCAGTTATGAGATGATCAATCCCTATCACTTTAGTACATAAGTCCAAGGAAGATGAAATCCTCACGTCTCATGAAGACATAAGTTTGCAGATCCAATTACAAGATGATCAATCCCTATCACTTTAGGACATAAGTCCAAGGATGATGCAATCCTCACACCTCATGAATACATAAGTACACAAATCCAATTACAGGATGATTAATCCCTATCACTTTAGGACATAAGTCTAAGGATGATGCAATCCTCATGCCTCATGAAGACATAAGTCCATGGATACAATTATGGGATGATCAATCCCTATCACTTTAGGACATAAGTCCAAGGACGATGCAATCCTACCACAACATAGAGACAAAGGCTTGCGGATCACTTTAGGACTAATGTCCAGAGATGATACAATCCCATTGCAACATCATCAACCTACTCCCTGTTGGGCACACTATATGCAAGTTAATTAAAGCCAACATACAGAGTGTTCAATATAAATTGTCAACCTAGGGAAGTATCTTATTTCAAGGATAATATGCACTGCATATGCTTTAAACACTAGGTAGCTGATGCTGTAAGTAAATGATCTTACTTTCCTGTTCAGCCACACTCATCCCATAATCCACTTAATCTAATTTACCTTCTAAAGAATACAATCACAAGTACCTTCTTCCGATTCTTAATCTAGAATTAAAAGATTCAGGAAATAACATCTAGATTACTTTTGCAGAAAGTAAAATCCCTAATTACCAAACCATCTAAAGATCCATCCAACTATCTTGATTCAACTATTCTAGAAATTCAAAGTACATGGATTAAATTCTGCAATTATAAATGCGAAGGAACACACTGCAAAGATCTAAAGAAAACAACAATTGAAAGAACTAGGGATGAACAGGGCTGTTACAGCTATCACACAGTTGCATAAAATAAAGTTAATATATACAGTCGACTGAAACACCACACCATTGTAGTTTTACAAGAGATGCAATTACTGATTATTCAAATAACACACAACAAATCGATAACTGTTGCGACTTACTGTAAATAAAGGAAGTTATCACAAAATAACACAACAGAATAAACAAAATACCTAATTAACTCAGCAATCCCTGTGGGAAGGCGGGCCCAGCCTTCACACAGAGATGCTGGAAGTAACACATGTTAAAACGCCGAGATCTGAAGAATCAAACTCCTTGTATTCATTAGAGGAAATTTCAACTCAAAATGGGCCTTTTAACTCTGATTCAAATTCCATGTCATTATGTGTTATCCAATGAAATTGCTTTAAATTTGAAATACAGTATAGGTCTTAAACACATTTTTAATATAAATTTGGGGATAGGTATCATAAAAAAAACTACTTTTTTGTTTGTATTTTCGACATATCTCCCCGTGTTTTTACTCAAATTTCGATCGGGAGAGTTCGTTGGATGCATGATTTAATTCTGCATCCAAGAAGTACCCACTTGACATACTTTTGATGGACCCCGCTACCCCAAAAACATGAAATACCTGAAAAAACGTGATCATGATGTCATCATCACATTTTTTCAGGTATTTCTTGTTTTTGGGGTAGTGGGGTCCTTCAAAAGTATGCTGAGTGGGTACTCGTTGGATGCAGAATCTCTCCCGATCGAAATTTGAGTAAAAACATGGGTAGATATGTTGAAAATACAAACAAAAAAGTAGTTTTTTTCTTTTCTTCATCCAAAATTAATAAATATTATTTTATTATTTTAACTATTATTTTATTAATATTTTTAGGAGGCCCATTTTGAGTTGAAATTTCCTCTAATGTGAAAATGGCAGATGAGCACACAACCTTAGTCACAACTGATACAATAATTTGGTTAATTTTTCAAACCCTGGCTCGGAATAGTTTCCAATATTTATACAATTACAATAATAACATCTTCCTACTATTATCGGGAATCCATGAAGATCTCTGATTTTCAGGCTGCCCTAATTACGATGAGATGTTACAGTTGTGGCAAGATGAGAGCAGAAGATACTTGAAAGTTGTTATTCGAGCCAGAAATAATGATCATGATTAGTTGAGAAGATACTTTGTGGATTGCAACTAATTTTGGGCAGCAACGCACTATTGCCTTCGAATCTGTTGCAGCCTGTTGCAGCTACCCTTATACAGCTCGCGTGGAATAATACCCTTGGACCGCGTTCTTTGGGAAACGATGGAATGGATGGCAATCAACTCAGTAATGAATGTCCTTCCCTCCTTTGGCATGTTCGTCCCGCTACACCTGTATCCTTTACATCTCGAATTATTTTTATAAAACCACCATATGTTAGCATAATTTAAGATGTAAAGCCCCCTGATTAAAACAAACCTAAGCATTAATAAAATAAGACAATGATTAACCATACCTGTATGACTTGAGGGACCAAGTGAAGGGAAAACATTTGTTTAGTATGCATAATAGAGTAGGATGAGGCAAAAAGAGGTAGATAAGGGTGGTAAAAAATGGGTCATTTATGGGCCCAACATCTCCCCCCAAATATCCTGTTGCATGTCCTCATGCAACAACCTCCATTATTCTGAATCTAAATCTGACATTGTGCTTCATTCATGGAGAGAAGAAAAGTTGTATGGGAATTCAGATGTTCCTTGTTTTTCTACAAATCCCTTATGGACAACCCAATATCTCCAACACTTTTGCTCTTCTGCTCTTGTTAACGAGAAATATTCCCTGTATGGTTTTGCTGGCCACCAGATGAGAGGTAATTTGAATTTGAGTCCCAGCCAATTGACCTCACATTCCTTCATGCATTCAACATATCCCTCAACCCTGGAAAGTGCCTGTTCAAAATTTCTGTAACAGTAGGGGTCCCTATTTCTTAGGGTTGAAGAGGAAACCTACAATCTGTGCTAGCTACCCTCCAAAGCCACTCATTGATGCATGGAAATCTGGTTGACACAAGTAGAAATAACCCTTTCTTGAAGTTCCATTATATGCATAGTTTGGATGGGACACGAGAGTACACTCTGATGATGAGCAAGGAGAAGATAAGGATTTTGAGGTTCGCTTCGAATCCAAATATTAGAGTGGGCCTCATTATGAGAGAAAGTTTGGAAAGATCTTTCCCACTAAACATGATTTCTCACAAAGGAGGCAAAAGACCTCAGCTGAACATCACCTGAGAAAGGGACAGGATTTGAATGGCGGTCCAAAGCGCAAGCCAACTCATGCAAATAAAGCTCACACAGCAAATTCTGGTCCTCAAAGTCACTTTCCAGAAATGTTTCCAGGAATTTAGCTGAAGTTGCTATTTCATATGGTCTCCCTTTTTTTACAGCGCTCAGTTTAAACCAAATGAACTGCTCAAATAAAAATACAGGGTAAGAGGAAGATGGTACTTTGGTACCCAACAATTCCTGAGAAAGAGTATACATCTAATCTTGTTCCACCTGCATGGACTTGAACTTTTTCAGCTCCTTTAGTTCCTTCTGTAATTCTTCCCCACGGAGTTTATGGGTCATAAGTTCTTCTGCCCATTTTTCCTTCAATTCCCTGATGGTATTTCTATGTTCAGCGAGGGAAACCATCCCTTCTTGATATCTCTCCACCTGACTCCTCCACTTCCTCACTTCTATTCTCAGGATTGAGAGTTCTTTTGTCAGCTTCAGGATTTCTTCATCTTCAGGATGTTCTTCATTACCAGAATCCAAATTGATAAAATTTTGAGGAAGTTGAGTCCATACCTTATCACCTGATGTGCCAAATTGAACATCCTATACTTCTGAAATCACTTCTGGGGGTGTTGGTTCTTGTGTGACAGTATCCCTTCCTAGAATTTCTGCTGCAACAACTTCAACCATAGGTGTTTCTGAAACAACTTCTGGAGATGCTGGTTCTTGTGTGATAGCATTCTCTCTTTGGAGTTATCCTATAACAACTTCAGTAGCTGATTGCGAGGATGTTGGTTCTTGTGTGACAACCTCCTCCTGAATTTTAATCTCCTTATCTACCTGATTGTCAGCTTCAGTTTTGACAGTGGGATGCAAGGCCGCTGGTTCTTATGTAACAGAGCCCTTCCTTCTCTTTCTTCATGCTGCTGGGATTGTAGAGTTGCTTTCATGTCTTTTGCAATATGGAGCTATTCCTCGAGGATTTCAGTGTCCCCCGAGGATTGTGATTGCATTTGTTCATCCTCTCCTAAATCCAAATCAAGAATGATGTCCATTCCGAGATTGAATTCTTGTTGCATCCTGAGAGTCTCCACAGAAATTTCCAGGGATGTTGGTTCTTGTGTAGCAACATCCTAGTTAACTTCCTCATTTTCCTGCTGTTGGGATTCCATTTCTATTATCTCTGTGTCCTGATACGGTTCAGGAGTCACAGTGCAAACTTCTTCATTAAATTCGAGAATATTTTCAATCTCTGGTTCTTCTTCCTCCATTTGGGTGGCAACTTTAACGAGAATATTCAAGGATGCTAGTTCTTGTGTATCAACGTCCTGTTCAACCTCATCATCATTCTGTTGCTGGGGTTCCATCTCTATTAGTTCTGTGCCCTGAGAAGGTTCAGGAGTCACAACCCAGACTTCTTCAACAAAATCAGGAATAATCTCGGCCTCTGGTTCACCTGTCCCAATTTGGGTGGCAACTTCAACAGGAATATTCAAAGATGTTGGTTCTTGTGTATCAGCACCCTGTTTATCTGCTACTTCCCTTTGCTGGAGTTTCTCTTGGGGAGCTTCACCATACTTCTAATTAGGTTGTCCTTGTTCTTCCACAACTGTAGGTACAAGTTGTTGTGTCACAAAGGCACGAACTATGACTTTGTAGCTTGACTGGTTAAATATTTCTCCACACACAGGACAAACCACTCTTGCTTCCTCATCACCATCCTTAGCAGGAGTTGATCCTTCTAATTGGTCTGTAGCTTAAACCAGTGTGTGCAGCTTCCTTTCCACCTGTTTCCTACATGCTTCCTTCCAATTTTCTAGTTCTTTCCGAAGTGATTGTACTTCCTCCTTTAATAACCCATTTTCATACAGAATTCCATCAATTTGAGGTTCTTCTGTAGATGGTTCTTGAGGGGCATCATTTTCTTTGGGTCTCAGAATGGGGAGTTCGATTTGTGCTTCTATGGTTGCCCATCTTTCGCGTGCCGCTTCTGCTGCTGTAACTGACCTGGTTCTTTTTCGTCTTATTGGTCATGATGCCTGTATTTCTTCTTTTGATCTCCTCCTTTTCCTTCATGGTGCTGGAATTTCTGGATTTGTAGCTGATGTGGAAGGGATATCCTTTGTCTCAGCGTTTTCCTGTTCTTCCTCAATCAGAGTTCCTCCCCATTCAGGGGAAGATTCAATGGTCAACACCTCCATGTTTTCTTTTGTTATCATGGCTCTAATATCCCCGGCTTCAGCTATTGCAGCATCTAATGCTGCTCTAGTTTCAGCCTCTGCTATCAGAGCTTCCATATTATTTAACCCCTCTACAGAGTTTTCTTGTGCATTTTCCTCTAATTGTTCTGCTTGGTATTCTGACTGATCCTCCGATCCAGTCTCATCCCCCCCCAACTAAATTGGAGCGACTCTGAACCTCCTATTGTTCTTCATTTCCCCCCAACTGTTGATTGGCAGGCTCTTCTTGGTTTTGAATAGGCCCCATGAGTACAGGTACTTCTACTTCTTCTTCTATTGGAACGCCAGGAAAAAGGGAGGGTTCCTGAATTTGACCTGTGAATTGATCCCAAGTTTGGTTCCGTTGAGCTAAGGCTCGTAAAATTATTAATTTGATTAGGCCATGGTGGGTAAGGGAGGAGTTTGGATGCTTGGCTGTTCTAACAAACCCCGCCATATAGTGTAAATCATTGAATAGGTAAAATGGAATGTTCAGTAAGGCCATATGACGGAGATAAGATAATAGAGAAAATTTAGAGTAATAAACCGTTTGATACCCATCTTCACAGGTGATATACTTCTTGAGGAAAATTTCTACTTGATCCCATGTCCGAGGAAGTGACTGTAATGCTATCCCTCTCCATGACTGCTGAATGTGCTCCCCTTCTCTCAGAAAATCCTGTACTACAGCAGCATTGGGGGTTCTTCGACTAAACCAGGCTCTACCCACCTGAGGAAGGCCAGTGACCTCAGCCACTATTGCTTCAGAGACTTCGATACGTAACCCCCAAACCTCTGAGTGGGTTTCTGTAAGATTTAAGGCACATTGTAGAGCTGTCTCGTGATGAAACCCATTGAGGCGTTGGAAGAATTCAGTCCAACCCGCAGCTTCAAAAATAGCAAAAACTTCCGCATTTCTTCTTAGTTCTCACGTATTTGGAGGTTCATGGTGAGTTGGGATACCCATGTTTGTTTGACTTCAGAAGTGTTTCTCAGTCTGACAGATTACAGGTCCTGACAATGGAGGTTAAAGCACAAAGTATGCATGAACAACTGAGAGTGGAGTTGGGTAAATTCAGAAAGTTTCAGAGGATAGAAATGTTTGGAATTTTATCCCAAACTAGGAAAGGTGGCGGTTATCAGGTAACATAAATAGCCACTAAGTTGTACGAGTGGACAGATAATGATATGCAGGTGTAATAATGGGCACAGAAAGGAAGGTATGATTAATGTTGTCAAATCTAGTTAACGCTTAGTCAAGTAAATAATCAAAACCATACCTTCGAAAATATGCGATGAATGGTGACCTTTGGAAAACAGTAGAGCGTGTGAAGTGCAGCCATTTAAATTTAATCACTATTGCAGGTATGCTGTAATGAGCTTTTCTGCCGGCGAACCAAAACTATCGTGTCAATTTTGTTGGAAACATAATGAATGCTGAAAAATAAATCGGAATCGCCGCCATCAGGAATTGGAGCCAGATCTGGAGGAGTCGCTAACCAAGGTTACAGAGAATTTTGCCAAGAATGGAGGAGTCATAGCTGCAGACCATAGATAAATCAAGCAGTTTAGCGGAGTCACGGCCATGAATTATAGAAAAATTAGCTAGTTTTGGCAGAGTCGTAGCTGCTGGAAAAGGTGAAAAATGGACAAAAGTGAAACGGTGTCGGAGCTGTCGGAAAAGTTGAAAATGGACAAAAGTGAAACGGTGTCGCATCTGCCAGAATCGGAAAAAGGCATTAAGTTGACGGTGTTGCAGCTGTGCGGAACGGGGTAAAGGGCGGGAGTTGACAGTGTTGCAGCTGCGTAGAACGGGATAAAGGGAGGGAGCTTACGGTGTTGTAGCTGCGCGAAATGGGGTAAAGGGCGGGAGTTTACGGTGTTGCAGTTGCATGGAATGGGGTAAAGGGCGGGAGTTTACGGTGTTGCAGCTGCGCGAAACGGGGTAAAGGGAGGTATTTTTCAGTGTTGCGGCTGCAACAGATTTGTTCAAGGAATTTTCTTCGGATGCAGGAAGTGAAAAAAGGACGACCCTGGTCGATAGGCCCGATAATGACCACCGCTCCTTAGGCGCTTCCCTACACATTTTATTTAAAAAAAACCCAGATCAAGTGCAAAAGAAAAAGATAAAAATAATAGTAAAAATATCAATTTATTTAGGTACAAAAATTTTATGTAAGATTTACAGCAATTATCTAAGAATTAACAGGGGCAAAGAAAGATTCCTGCCCTTGTTCTAACTAGTATTCTAGATCAGTTGCAATCTGTGAAGTGAATGCGTCTTTTGAAATGAGCTTATGGTATAGTCGTAGCTTATGACCATTAGCAAATAATGGTGCACGATTCTCATCAATGGTTACCAGGCGGAATGTACCATTATCAAATACTTTGTCTACCAGGTATGGGCCCAACCATCTTGTGCGTAATTTACCCTTGAAGTCCCTTTTGAATCTTGAATTGTATAAGAATGCCTAGTATCCTTCATAGAAGACTTTCTTTTTGATGAATCGGTCGTACCAATTGGATCTTTGTTGCTGAATTAATACTGTTTGATCCACAACAACTAAACGGTTCTCGTCAAGTTCATTCAATTGATTCAATCTTCTCTTCTGGGCTTTAGTCACATCTAAGTTTACCTCCGTAGCTGTCTTCAAAGTCTTAATTTCAAATTCAATCGGGAAGACAACACTTTTCCCATACACCAAGTCATAAGGAGAGAAACCTGTAGTATTGCGCAAAGTAGTACGATATTCCCACAATGCTTCCAGAAGTCTATCAGCCCAATCTCTATGATGGCTCTTGACCATTTTGGTAAGGATGGCTTCAATAACTTTCTTAGTGCTTTCCACCTGGCCATTGGCTTGTGGATGGTATGGTGAAGCTATTCGGTGCTGAATATGGTACTTTCTTAGCAGAGGTTTGAATTGATGTGACACAAACTGAGGTCCTCCATCGGTAACCACTTCCTTGGGTACTCCGAAACGGGTAAATATTTCACCATACAGGAAATCGATCACAGCCTGGTCATTGGCTTTCACGAAAGCCACAGCTTCTACCCATTTCGTCATGTAGTCGGTACAGACCAAGATGTAGGATTTCTACCTAGAATGAGGGATGATAGGACCAACAAAATCTAAGGCCCATCACATGTCAAAGGGTTCAACCACCAGTTGCGGTTGAAGAGGCATTTGATCCAATCTATTGGGTTGGCCCATCCTATGGCAACTATCACAAGACTGGACATATCTTTTTGCATCCCTAAAAAGGGTCGAGCAATAGTAGCCCATTCTCAGCGCTTTATGTCCTGTCCTCTTGTTTGCAAAATGTCCCCCACAAGGCTCATCATGGTAGGCCTTCAGAATATGGAATATTTCATCTTCTCTTACACATCTTCTAATCTCAAGATCAGGGACTGTGTAGAAGAGATGACCGTCTATCCAACAATACCTGGCACTTTGTTGAATAATTTTTCTCTTTTCTCTTTTGGACAAATGTGCCGGAAGCTTCCCTGCAGCCAAGTAGTTAACGAATATGCATACAGGGGGAGTGAGCTGAAACTGCAAATAAGTGTTCATCTGGTAAAGAGTCATCAACAGGAAAATTATCATCATTGTTAGTAAAACGAGATAAGAAATCAGCGACAACATTTTCTTTTCCAGGTCTGTCTATAATGGTGATATCAAATTCTTGTAATAATAACAGCCACCTAGTTACCCTAGCATTTGTAACAGGTTTATTCATTAGATATTTGATGGCCGAGTGGTCAGTGTGCACAAATGTAGGATATCCACTGATATAATGTCGAAATTTGTTAATGGAGTAAACAATGGCTAAAATCTCCTTCTCGGTAAAAGTATAATTAAGTTCAACAGGGGATACGTTTTTACTAATATAATAAACTGCATAAGGTGCTTGACCATCCTGCTGGTCTAAAACTGCTCCAATGGCAGTATTAGAGGCATTTGAAGAAATGTGAAAAGGAAGGGTCCAATTAGGCCCTCTTAGGATGGGAGCTGTGGACAGCTTCTCCTTAAGTTTAACAAACACTGTTTGGCATGCCTTATTCCAAATAAATTGCACATCCTTCATTAATAATGAAAACAAAGGAGAGGCAAGTTTGGAAAAGTTTTCTATAAATCTTCTGTAATATCCAGCATTCCCTAAGAAACTTCACACTTCTTTTTGAGTTATAGTAGTAGGTATATTTTTGATTACCTGATCCGGATCTTGGGAGCTCAGACCCGGAAGGCTCGGATGCCGAGAGAGGAGGAGAAGAGATAGCATAATGGATAGTTATGAGCAAGACACATCAGCGAGATCTAGGATATGAATATCTTAGACAATGAAACATAAAGTATGTAGGTCACCTGGAGGGGTGAGGCTCAAAGACGGTTATTTGAGCCCCACCTCTCAAACCATATCAAGAAAAGAGCTCAGAACCAAAAACCCAATAACTCAATAGAATGAGAAAAATGTAGGATGTCAAAAATCCTTCAATGCTTTATTGAGAAGGAATAGAGCCTTTTTATAATGATTATTACAATGTGCCTTGAGGCAACACCATGGGTTGTGAAATACCATGGATGAGAGAGGTGCAATGTGCATTGAAGCCATACCATGGGTTGTCAATTACCATGGATGAGAGAGGGTGGCCTCTCTATTTAATGCTTTTATGATGACTAAGAGAGTATGGCCTCTCATTAAATGCTTTTATGACTGGTACATCCGAATTTAGACCATATTCCCCCTGAAATTTGGATCATTCTTCCCCCCTTAGAAAATGATGGTCCCCATCATTTCATAATAAAAAAAGACCCATGATTACAATGTGTCAATTTACAATGAAGAGAAGGGTTTTCTATGGTTAACCCATAATCGTGGGTTTTGTGTGGTTGACCCATAACCATAACTGTGAGTTTTGTGTGGTTGACCCCTAACCATGGGTTTTTTGTGGTTGACCCTTAATCGTGGGTTTTGTGTGGTTGACCCCTAACCATAATCGTGGGTTTTATGTGGTTAACCCATAACCATGGGTTTTTTGTGGTTAACCCATAACCATGATTACAATAGGATTTCATAAAAGTAAAAAAACAAAATGGTCTTTGGTGAAGTTGATGTCTCGGTGCAAATCCATTCATATATTGTTGATGCAGGTGATAAAATAGAATTCCGTTGAAGACCCATTTGAGATATTGAAGAGACCTTTCCATCCATATAACACTCTCTCTGTGGTGGCCCAAGGAGTGAGAAAATGGTTGCCGAAGCTCAAGGGACACGCGCACACTGATTTACCAGACATATGTTGCTTCAATCGATGATATCCCTCAAACCAGAGATCCAAATGAAAAACTGCGAAATAACCATTTTAGCTAATGGAAATATCTTTCCAATGAGCTATGGTAGAGCCTTTGATATGTTATGTGGAGTTTGTGGTACTTGTTTGGAGTTGCGGTACGTGAGGTCGCACTGTGTACAAACATAGGTTGCTTCAAACAAGCATATCTCACAAACCAGGAAGGTAAATGAAAAACCGAAAAATACCCATTTTAAATGACGGAAATATATTTCCAATGAGCTATGGAAGAGCCTCCGAAAATCTCTGTGCAAGTTGCAGTATCAGTTAGAATTTTTAAATACGTGTTGATCTTCAGTTTGTATATTGCCAAGGGTTTGTAGAGCAAAATCAGATGTTGTAGAGATCATGGAACTTCCTCTTGAAACTTAGATATCCTGTATTGCCTGAGGACTAACTGTGATGTTTACAGTGTATGTCCCAACAATGGACTCCGAGTGTGCCAAAAGGAGGCTAGAAATCTCTGCAGATATTTGAACCTGAACTATGTTCAAACCCTCATTCCCATAGAGAGTGTACCTCCTCTAATACCACTGATCTAGATCTTGGGAGCTGAGACCCGGAAGGCTTGGATGCCGAGAGAGGAGGAGAAGAGATAGCATAATGGATAGTTATTAGCAAGACACATCAGCGAGATCTAGGATATGAATATCTTAGACAATGAAACATAAATTATGTAGGCCACCTGGAGGGGTGAGTCTCAAAGACGGTTCCTTGAGCCCCACCTCTTAAACCATATCAAGAAAAGAGCTCAGAACCAAAAACCCAATAACTTAATAGAATGAGAAAAATGTAGGATGTAAAAAATCCTTCAATGCTTTATTGAGAAGTCATAGAGCCTTTTTATAACATTATTACAATGTGCCTTGAGGCAACACCATGGGTCAAAGCCATGGATGAGAGAGGTGCAATGTGCCTTGAATCCATACCATAGGTTGTCAATTACCATGGATGAGAGAGGGTGGCCTCTCCGTTTAATGCTTTTATGATGACTAAGAGAGTGTGGCCTCTCATTAAATGCTTTTATGACTGGTACATCCGAATTTAGACCATATTCCCCCTGAAATTTGGATCATTACCTTGATTTTAGAGGGGTCCACGTAGATGCCATCAGCAGAGATAAAATGCCCCAACACCACTCCTTCACTCATCATCATATGGCACTTTTCAGTGCTTAAAGATAGTTGGGTCTGTTCATAGTGAGTTAAAACCTTTTCCAAAATTTTCAATGCTTCTTCAAAATCTTTTCCACAAGGAGTAAAATAATCCATGAAAATTTCCATACTATCATTAACTAATTCTGAAAAAATGCCAATCACAGCTCTTTGAAATGTGGCTGGTGCATTGCATAAACCAAAGGGAAGCACTCTGTATGCAAAAGTTCTCCAGGGACAGGTGAAGGTAGTTTTTATCCTGGTCTTGAGGAGCAATCTGGATTTGATTGTACTCGCTAAACCCATCCAGGAAGGAGAAGAACTTCTTCCCAGATAAGGTGTCAAGTACTTGATCGATGAAAGGCAGGGGAAAGTGATCTTTCTGTGTTGCCTTGTTCATCTCTCTATAGTCCACATAGACTCTCCATTTACCATTCTTCTTGGGTACTATTACGAGTGGAGACACCCACTTGATGTCTGAAATGGGATACAGAATCCTGCTTGCAAGAGTTTCTGAATTTATTCCTTCACTATGTCCCTAAGATTGGGGTTCATTTGTCGTTGAGGCTGGCACACAGGCCAGGAGTCACTTTTGATATAAATGTTATGGGTGCACAGATTAGAAGGGATGCCCCTCATGTCTGTGTACTCCGAGGAAAATGCCCCCTTGTGTTTTTTTAAGAGAATGATCAGGCGTTTCTGTTCATCTGGGGAAAGGTTGGGATTAATATTCAGGGTTTTTCCAGACTCTAGCTCGATAGGAACACTTTTTGAATTTTTCAACATTGGAACTATGTGAGTGTCACTGACTAATGTCTCTTCTGTGAGATTTTCTTATTCCTCTTCACCTAGAGTAGCATTCAGGATCTGATAAATTTTCTTATTGACAGAAGTGGGTTCATTGATGAAATTATTAATGGCATCGTCTTTAGTTTCATCTTTAAAAGTTAAGGCCTTCCCTATCATTAATAATGGCTGAACGCCCTCTTCTTCCTTTGGCTCCATCCATAATGGAGTTTCAGCTTCTAAGCTCGACCGAGCTGGAGGATAGAGAGTGAGGTTCTTTATATCAGTTCCATTTGATATGGTCATAGACCCAGATCGACAGCTGATGCAAGCATCAACTGTAGCTAACCAGTGCCTTCCCAAGATCAATGGGTGTCCTCCTAGCTGCGACTTAGGTTATAAAACCAAGAAGTCAGTAGGATACTCCCAAGAATCAATTGAGATAATGAAATCATCCAAGATTCCTTCAGGTTTAATAGTGGATCTATCTGCCAGTTCTAAAATGGTAGGAGTTGGCTTGAGATTAGTGAGCCCACGTTTTCTTTCAGTTTCAATAGTCATAACGTTAATTGCTGCTCCTAAGTCTACCAGTACGTTGGGTATTTGTGTGCGCCCAATCTGCACAGTGATAGTGGGATTCCTAGGGTCGTCGTATTTGGCTAAGAGGGTTTTTCCCATTATTAATGCAGATAATTTCCCTATGACATGAACAATGGGAGGATCCCTGGGTTTCCTTCCTGGTTTCCTTGTACACAGATCCTGAATAGTTTTGGCATAGATAGGTACGTCTTGAAGGGCCTGAAGGAGTGGAATTTTAACATAAAGATTTTTTAACTCTCCTAAGAGCTTAAACTGAGGTTGTCCCACTACCTTTGGTAACATTAGTCTTTCAGGGTATGGTGGTTCCCTAATCAACTGTGTAGGCTGTGCGTCGATGAATGTGTTTTTCTATGTTTCAGCCATCATATTAGTAGGATGTTCAACGTCTTCAATAATGGGGGTCGCTGTATTGGATAAATACTGTGGATTCATCCCTTCTTCACGCACAGGGGATGGAACATCCTCAACGATCAAAGGATCCACTACCTTTCCTCATCGTAAGCGAAGATCGTTGCAGGGTATAGGAGTAATGGAATAAGCGGGCATGTTGACAGTCTCAAACTAATGGACTACTTTATTATTTGGGTTAGGGTTAGGTTGAGTAGGCAACTGTGGTCGTATCGTCATATTGGGGACAACATTATTCTGGAGTTGTAGCTGCAACTGCTGATAAGGCTGAGGATATTGTTGAGGAGGGTATGGTTGTTGAGGAAACGTTTGATGTGGAAGCTGTTGAGAGGGTTGGTTATGGGGAAACTGGTTCCCTGGATGGAAATTCTTTCATCCAGGAGACCAAGAATTTTGTTGGTTTGGTGGCTGTGACCAGGGGTTCCAGGAGATAAAATTTTGCATTGGAGGTTGAGAGGGGTACCATTGAGGGTTAGAATAAGATGAAGGGAATTGTGTATTCATGTGCTGCATATTATTCCAATTATTCATGTTATTCAAAAATGGAGACAAGTCTGGAGTCATACCTTGATTTCGAGGCTGCCAGATATTTTTCTGTGCAATAAAGTAAGCTAGTTCCACATCTGGAGTTGATGCCTGCAGAACAGCCTTCACTTGAGGTAGTGAAGGGAATTCTTTTGTGTCATGGTTCAGCTTGCACACATGACACACTTCTACCTTGTCGAGCGGGCACTCCTTCACAGTTCTTCCTACATTTAGGGAAGAATACACCTAGTGTGAGATCCTCTACTGCTTATTTTTGCTTTGCCCTCAGGACATCTATTTCCAAGGAGATGGAGCTCATCATTTCTGTTTTGAAATTTTCGAGGATATTTCCTATCTCTGCACGGGTGGCTCCTCCATCAGATGAATTTTGCGTTCTGTCGAAGACATCACATTCTAATTTGTCCCATTTGTCCCATTTGTTATTCCTAGAAGATCCCCTGGAATATCCCCTGAAATATCTTTTGCACAGTTCCACGATCTTTTCAAAGGACTCGTTGGAGATATCCCCCTTTCCTAATAGGTTTAACATGTCTAGGAAATCATCCATAATCCCACGAAGTAGGATTATTTTGAGCACATCTAACCCCATATTAGTCTGTCCAGCTCTCTGCACATTATATAAAAGCCTTTCAACAAAATCTTCCAGACTTTCATCGTCCCTCTGTACCATTTTAAACAGTTCTTCTCTCTTATCCTTGGTATTGCAATACTCCTAATATTTCTCCAGGAACACCTGGTTCATCCTTTCCCAGTTAGTGACAGTTCCGCCTCCCAGGCTCATAAACCAATGTAATTCATTGTCCTTCATAGTGGTAGGGAAAAGTTTCAGCTTCTGTGCATTGGTGGTGTAGTCATAGTTGCGACAGAGGATGTCAAATTTGAAAAGAAATTCGTCCGGATCCTTTACCGCTTTTCCATAAAAGTGAGGAAACACCAATGGCGATATATTTTTCATGGGGGCTATTCTTTCTGGCTGTTGAATTGGGAAATGAAGTGTAGCAACCGTCCCTTTAGGCGGGGAATTACCCTCATGATGATGATTTTCTCCCATTGCTTCTTCCTCTTCGGGATCGCGTCTGTTGCTCATATCTTCCTCTGTTTTATCGTCTTCATCCTTCCACTGGTCATTAAATTTTTGATGGAACTATGTCCACTCTTCTTCAGTCACAACCTTTCCGTTAATGTGATAGATCAAATCGCGGTCAGCCGATCCTGCAGTAATAACTCTGTCTTCCTCCGCAGGGGTATTCGAGGGTGTTGCAGCTCCTCGTGTGTTCTCCACTGTAGAGACTGACGCTGCCACTCCAGGGGTGACATGGCTTCTTCTGATAGGTGTTTCCTGATAGCGAGCCCCAGTAGAATAATTGGTTCTATCAACCAGGTCATCAATGAATGTTCTTCTTCCCAATACTGGATTTCGCCCACGGCCTCGACCACCTGCAACATTAGTGTTCTGTGGGGTTCTGGGATTTATAACATGGTCATGCTGTACCTTTCTTGTATTCATGCAACCCAAAACATGCAAAATTAAAAAAAAATTGAAGAAGAATGAATAAAGATAATTACTAGATGCAACTACTATAGTGTCTAATACTTATCCTCCCCGGCAATGACGCCAAAATGTTGGGCACCCTATATGCAAGTTAATTAAAGCCAACATACAGAGTGTTCAATATAAATTGTCAACCCAAGGAAGTCTCTTATTTCAAGGATAATATGCATTGTATATGCTTTAAACACTAGGTAGCTGATGTTGTAAGTAAATGATCCTTCTTTCCTGTTCAACTACACTCATCCCATAATCCACTTAATCTAATTTACCTTCTCAAGAATACAATCACAAGTACCTTCTTACGATTATTAATCTAGAATTAAAAGATTCAGGAAATAACATCTAGATTACTTTTGCATAAATTAAAATCCCTAATTACTAAACCATCTAAAGATCCATCCAACTATCTTGATTCAGCTATTCTAGAAATTCAAAGTACACAAATTAAATTCTGCAATTATAAATGCGAAGGAACAAACTGCAAAGATCTAAAAAAAACAACAATTGAAAGAACTAGGGATGAACATGGCTGTTACAGCTATCACATAGTTGCATAAAAGAAAGTTAATCTATACAGTCGACTGACACACCACACCACTGCAGTTTTACAAGAGACGCAATTACTAATCATTCAAATGACAACAACAAATCGATAACTATTGCAGCTTACTGTAAATAAAGGAAGTTATCACAAAATCACACAACATAATAAATAAAATACCTAATTAACTCAGCAATGCCTGTGGGAAGGTGGGCCCAACCTTCACATAGAGATGCTGGAAGTAACACACGTTAAAACGCTAAGATCTGAAGAATCAAACTCCTTGTATTGAAAATGGCAGATGAGTACACAACCTTAGTCACAACTAATACAATAATTTGGTTAATTTTTCAACCCTTGGCTTGGAATAGATCCCAGTATTTATATAATTACAATCATAACATCTTCCTACTATTATCGGGCAGCCATGAAGATCTCTGATCTTCAGGCTACCCTAATTACGATGAGCTGTTACAGTCGTGGCAAGATGAGAGCAGAAGATATAGGAAAGCTGTTATTTGAGACAGAAATAATGATCATGATTAATTGAGAAGATACTTCGTGTATTGCAGCTAATTTTGGGCAGCGACGCACTATTGCCTCCGAATTTGTTGCAGCATGTTGTAGCTACCCTTGTACAGCTTGCGTGGAATAATAACCTTGGATCGCGTTCTTTGGGAAACGATGGAATGGATGGAGATCAACTCAGCAATGAATGTCCTTCCCTCCTTTGGCATGTTCGGCCCGCTACACCTGTATCCTTTACATCTCGAATTATATTTATAAAACCACCATATTTTAGCATAATTTAAGATGTAAAGCCCTGATTACAACAATCCTAAGCATTAAGAAAATAAGACAATGATTAACCATACCTGTATGACTTGGGGGACCAAGTGAAGGAAAAAACATATGTTTAGTATGCATAATAGAGTAGGATGAGGCAAAAAGAGGTAGTTAAGGGTGGTAAAAAAGGGGTCATTTTTGGGCCCAACACTCCCCATTTCGATGAGCGTCCTCATCATCAACCTGCTCCCCATTTTCGAGGAGGGTCCATATCACCAACCTGCTCCCCCTTTTCGAGGAGGGTCCATATCACCAACCTGCTCCTCCTTTCGAGGAGGGTCCACATCATCATCATTCCTCCTTGTGAAGAAAGTCTGTAACATAATCATCACTGTTCCTCCTTACGAGAAAGTTATACAACATCATCATCACTGGTCCTCCTTATGAGGAAAGTCTACAACATCATCATCATTATTCCTCATTACAAGAAAAGTCTATAGCATCATCATCACTTTTCCTCCTTACAAGGAATGTCTTTTCGGAATACACCAAGCTTGTCATAGAAGTATTTAAACTTTACTCAAGATAGAGGCTTGGTTAATATATCAACAACTTCCTCATCGGTGCTCACATATTGGAGCTTTATAGCTCCCTTCTGTGCCATGTCCCGTATATAAAAATACCATATTTCTATGTGCTTCGACTTGTAATGGAACATTGGGTTCTTTGTCATCTTTATACAACTCTGGTTGTCACATAGAATCACTGTGGTATCCAAATTCAGATCAAATAGACCTGAGATCAAATTCCGAAGCCATATGGCTTCATAACTAGCAGAACAAGCTACTATATACTCTACTTCAGCTGTGTTGAGAGCAACATTGGACTACTTCCTTCTAACCATGAGATCATGGATGATCCCAGATAATAACATTCACTTGAGTTCCTCTTCCTGTCTGAGGTACTTTCAACCTAATATGCATCTGTATAACCATACAATCTGTAGTCATGATCTCCATCATAGTATAGTACAAAGTCTATCGTACCTTTCATATACCTCATCACATTCTTTGCAACTATCAGGTGGACACGTCTAGGTTTAACTAGATATTCACTGAGGGTGTTCACAAGAAAGCATATATCTGGCTCGGTATTTGTCAGATACATCAACGACCCAATAAACTGTTTGTACTGAGTCACATCCACTAACTTTGATGATTCATTAGATAGTAACTTCAGGTTGGTATCCATGGGTGTGCCATGGATTTACAATCCAACATATCAAATATTTTTAGTATTTCCACATCATATGGATTTACAATCCAACATATCAAATATTTTTAGTATTTCCACATCATACTTTCCCTGGTTCAGAAAGAGTCCTTCTAGGATATGCCATACTTCTAGGACTAGAAAATAGTGCATCAATCCAAGATCTTTCATCTCAAATTCTTCAATGAGCTTCTTCTTGCATTCTACAATCTGTTTCTCATTTCCTGTAAAAAAATGTCATCCACATACAATAATATTATGATAGGATCATCATCCATAACCTTAAAGTAAATGTTAGGGTCAACTTTACTTTTGGTAAAGGCCAATATCGTCAAGAAGTTGTCTATCCTTCCATACCAAGCTCTAGGAGCTTGCTTTAGTCCATACAGAGCCTTCTTCAACTTACATATGTGAGTCCATCTGTCTTCAACTTCAAATCCTTGTGGTTGTTTTATGTACACTTCTTCCTCATTAACACCATTAAGGAAGGATGTCTTCACATCCATCTGTTGTAAACTCCACTTCATCATGGATGCAAGTGCCATGATGGTCATGATGGAAGTGTACCTTGCTAATGGCATAAATGTCTCTTCATAATCAATTCCCTCTTTCTGAGAGAATCCTCTAGCCACAAACCTTCCCTTGTATTTCTCAATACTTCCATCAGACGCATGGTTTATCTTGTAGATCCACTTGGAATATACCACACTCTTGCCTTCAGGTTTGGGAACTATATCCCAAACATCATTCTTCATTATTGATTGGTATTCTTTCGTCATTCCTTCTACCCATTCTTTCTTCTGTACAACTTCTTCATAACTGGTAGGTTCTTGATCTACAAGATCACACATCAAAGCTACATAACTGGAGAATGGATTTGATCTATTTATTACTCTTGTAGAGCCTCTTGGAGCTCCACACTTCTATGCTTCTTGTATGATTTCTCTTATGCAAGCAGGTTTTCTCTTTTGTGTTTTATTCATAGTAGGATATGCTTGAGGTTCTAGCATATCATGGTCCTTTGATGTCTCATTTTCAGGGGAGGGTGCAACTTCTATATTTATGGGAGGTACATCTTCTTCATATACTTCTTCATGCTGGTATTTTTTGGATCTCTTGAGAGCTGCTTCTTCATCAAATGTTACATCCCTATTGATCTCCATGTGATGGAATCCTGGAATGTATATTCTAAAGGATTCGGAGACTTCACAGTATCCAACAAATATTCCATTCCTGAAGGGTCCAACTTGGTTCTCTTTTCTTTTGGAATGTGAACATATACTGGAAAACCAAGTATTTTGATATGGCTTACCTCAAAATTATTACCTGTGAACATTTCTTCAGGTGTCTTGAATCCAAGGGCACTATGAGATAATCTATTCTATACATAAACTACCGTTCTTGCTGCTTCAACCCATATATGCATATGAAGATCTTGATGATGTATCATTGTCTTCACTGCTTCCATAATGGTTCTATTCTTTATTTTCACAACACAATTATGTTGAGGATTGGAGGGAGTGGTTAGTTCCCTCTTGATTCCAGCTTATTTACAAAAGGATTCAAAATATTTTGAAGTATATTCTCCACCATTGTATGTTCTGAGTGTCTTGAATCTTCTTTATGACTGATTCTCTATCAAGGCTTTGAATTCCTTGAATTTTCCGAATACTTCATCCTTTGTTTTCAAGAAATATATCCAAGTCTTTCTTGAAAAGCCATCAATAAATAAAACATAATATTCACAACCACTCAAATATTTCGAGGGAATTGGACCACATACATATGAATGAATTAATTCCAACATACCTTTAGTCTTTGTTTCACTCTTCGGAGATGGATTCTTGATATTCTTTCCTCTTGCACATCCTTTGCAAGTTCCTTCATGATCGATCTTCAAATGTGGTAAACCTGCTACTACTTTGCTCACATGGGGTAGTGCTTTGTAGTTGATGTGACCAATCCTCCTATGCCATAGTTCACTTGCGATAGTGATCTCCTAAACAAGGGATGTTTCCAAACGTCCCTTGAGTTTATATAATCCTCCTTCTTCTTCACCAATGACAACTGCACCTTCAATTGATTTTCCTTTGGCCCACATAAGTACTTCTCCATCTATAAATGAAACCCTATATCCTTTCTTATCTAATGCTGAGATGGAAAGTAAGTTCTTCTTCAAACTTGGTACATATAAGACTTCCTTCATCCTCATGGGAGTTCCAGAATCAAGCTTATATATTGCTTCACCAATACCTTTAATAGGATATTGATAGTCATATCCTAAAGATACTATCTGAGGAGAGTTCTTCTCTTCAGTTTTGACAGAGTTTTATTCTGTCATGCCATGTGCTTTGAAGCACCACTATCAATAAGCCATGTATCTTATCCAGGTGTTACAAACCCATAGAGTGTAGAGAATTATACATACTCTTCTGCAGCCTCTTCTTTTTCTTGTTTTCTTTGAGGTCCTTCTTCCTCTTCTTCTTCATCTTCAGCTAGGTGTGCATGATGTCTTTTGTTGTTCCTCTTGTATTCTTATTTATTCAATGGACAATTTCTGGTAAGGTGTCCTATCTTGTGACAATTGAAACATTGAAATCTAGAGGAGTCTTTCCTTTAATTGTTTCCTCTTGTCCTTTGGAACCTCTTGGGAGGTCGGGACTCCTTGTGGCTTTCCTTCTTGAATTTAGATTGAATTATTCCTCTTTTAGTATGGGTGGCTAGGGGTTGATCATATTATTTAACTAGAGCTTCTCTATTGGCTACTGTAGCCTCCTATTGGATGTAATCTTCCCATACTATATCAAACTTCATGCTTTCCTTTCTAGCACACATAGTCTGGATGAAAGAATCCCAAGGTCTGGTGAGACCATTGAGAGCAGTCATAACTAGTTCATCTTCATCAAGGGAGTCTCCAATGGCTTCTAGTTGCTCCTTGAATTGGGAGACCCTTGTGAAGTAGTCTTGGATGGATTCTCCTTGGATCATCTTGGTACTTTTCAATCAATCTCTCAAATTCATCTTTTTGTTGATGTTCCTTCCTTCATACATTATGGATAGGGCAGCATACATTTCCTTAGGAGTCTCTTTGGATGACACTTGAGTAATCAAGTGATCTTTGATAGAGTCAACAATGATCCTCATTACCCTAATAGGTCCTTCTTGTGCTTCTCCTTAGCTTCATCTTCTTTTGGTTCTGCAACTTCTTCTTTGATGTATTTATCAAGATCATTCTCTCAAAGAATGAGACAAATCCTATATTTCCATGTTCAGAAGTTTTCTATGCCTTATAGCTTGTCCTCAAGCTTAGTGCTTGGGGCCATCTTATCTAGGAGGTCACCGAAAAATGAAATTTATCAAAATGCAAAACCGACCTTACCAGGAGATGCATTTGACTGAGGCGAGATGATTGGTACACTTTATTTCTGGAGATTCCAAATCTTTACCTCTCAAAATTTACTTGCAAGATTCTAATCTGCAGTTTTCTGGTCCAAATCCAAACTAGGGTTTGAATTTCCCGGAGATCTACCCACTCAAAAATTTCGATCCAGGGATCAATAGACGCACTCTAGGGAGGCACAACTTTCTATGCAATCATATATTCAAAATTCCAACTTTGACAGAAACCCCAATTTCTTGCCGAAGGGAGAGGAGAGAGTTTCACCTTGTGAAAGTTGTTCTATTTAGGATAGCTCTAATACCATGTTAAGATTCCATATGCTTACCTAGATAACATTAGTATTGAATTCAATTTCACAACAATAGCATATGAAGGATCATTGAAAGAATCACAATCACAAGATAGACACTGATTTATCCTAGGAAACCTTCTAGGGGAAGAAAACCTAGTGAAACTTCCTCTATATAGATGTATCAAAAGTATAAATATAAAACCCCAAACAAGTGCTCCTTCTCCTTGCATATATGTATCCCTCTCTCTCTCCTATGCGCTATACACAAGTGAGTGTGTGTGTTCAAATGAGGAACACACGTCCTCTATTTATACTCTTTCTTCCACTTGAATTTTTCCCTAACAAGTCGGCCCCAACAAACTTACTGGGCCGACTTGAGGCTCCAGTGTTGCATATATCTCTGATTTCTCTTGATATATCTAAATTCTCTTGAGTTTTTTAGGTGGTCGATTTTTTCGATATTTTCATAAATATTCAAGTCTAAGTTCCCTCTTTCCAATATGTTTCGATAATTTTTGATATTTCCCCAATATTCCTGAAAATTTTCTTTGCAGACTCTCGGTGATATATTCTATGAAAAGATGTTTTCAACCTTGGGCCATTGAAAACTTTAGTAGGCCTTGTTTATGTACAACATAAGAATGACAAAAGGAGAAAGGCCAAGAAGACAAGAATGAAATGAAGAGATGCTATGGGGCAGTCTTGATACTTTTTAATTGGACTACACCAACAATATTTTTAATTGGATAAATATTATTCAATTCCAAAAAAATATTAGCCATTATATCAACGATTGGAAACCACAGTTAATAACAAATTATTTCATAGTTATCATGTTTAGATGTGATGAAGGAAGATAATTCTGATTTTAATTTTGTACTAGTGAGACTCAAAAATTATAACTGCGTACATATTAGGTGCTCACATTTTTCCTGTGGGTTGGAAGGTACAAACAAGATGAGTATGTCACCATGTCGAGTTGTAGTGATCTGGGGCATGCTATAAATCACCTCCTTTAGGAACAAATGAACAGTAAAATCCCAACTCTCACATAATAACAATAAAGAATGGAGAAGCACATAAATTTTACAATGCTTTAAGGCACTAACTACACATTCCAATGTATTTAATTTCACAACTCGCTTATGTAGGAAGAACACTAAGAGAAAAAGAAAATGACAAACTTCTGGACTAAGAAACTTCACATATCCAACATCACAAGAATATCATGCTCTTGTCTTGGGTTTTGTACCAATCCATTGTTTTATATATTTTTTAGGGTCTCAATCATGGTTACCAAATTCCTACAGTCAGATAAAAGTTAATGTAGGATGTCAACCACTTTTCCAATCTACCAACCAAGAAAATAATTAAAAGATTAAGCACCCAATATATAAATTAATTGTCCAAGATCAACTATGCTAGTTTATTAATCATATAAAATATGAAACAAAAACCAGCTAGTTATAGAATAAACAAAGTACATGTTTATTATTAAATGGTTTGCAAACCTGAAAACAATTGGTTTAAAATTTTGAATAGGAGTTACCCCTTTAAGCAACCATTACAAAGTTTGTGTTCTATCTAAGGAGATTCTATTTGTGACACTCATCTTTGAAATCTCGAACTGTTAAAGGAAACTAAAGTAAATATTAGCCTTGTTATTTTGCTTCAAATTTGGCTGTTTGAATTTAATAAAACACTAAAGATTATTTTGATTTATCCCTCTTCAAATAAACTCTGACAATGAAGAATATTTTTCTGAATTTGATAAAATTTACCTTGATTAGTACCAAATTATACAAATCTAGGAAATGCAGAATCAATTCAAATTCACAGATGTCATGATGGAGATACCTAACAATAAGCGTCTGGATCTAACTGTTGATAAAATGTTCACTATTTAATTAAGTGGGTAGTAAAATCATCACTTGTAATGAATAAATGTGGTGAATTCCAAGCTGCTCCCATTCAATTATGAATAATGCTCCAATTCATAGTTATCATGTTCAGACGTGATGAAGGAAGATAATTCTAATTTTAATTTTGTACTAGTGAGAGTAAAAAATCATAACTCTGTACATATTAGGTGCTCATGTTTTTCTTGTGGCTTGGAAGGTCCAAACAAACTGAATATGTCACCATGTCGAGTCCCAGTGATCTGGGGCATGCTATAAATCACCTCCTTTAGGAACAAATGAACAGTAAAATACCAACTCTCACAGAATAACAATAAAGAATGGATAAGCACAAATTTTTTACAATGCTTAAAGAAGTTGACTAAAAAATTCAATGTCTTTAATTTCACAACTCTCTTTTTGTAAGCATGATAGCATCACTTTAAATTAATAATAGAAGAGAATTACATCCGACATAGAGTTACATTGCCATATTTTATGCCTTTGGATCTAACTAACCAACTTTCTATTGGATTCTAATCAGAATTCCTCCATAAGACAAAAATTCCATAGAGAGTAAGGTAGCAGATGAAAAAAACCCTCTAGTATAAACTGACTTAAAACCTTCTATGACAGTGATACCCATAACTAACTTAAACTGAACAAGAACAACTACTACAGGTGAAAACATCAGGGAGATATAATAAAAAAATCCCGCAGAGGGACATCAACATGCTTCACCATCACAAGACCTCAAAGCAATATATAATATATATTCGGGCCACCACCATAGGTTGCGCTGACCATGCCAGAATTTTGATCCACCACTGGAGAAGATGAAGATAACCACTGAAAACCCAACCGGGAGATGAGGAAATACACCTTCGAATTCAAGCATTGAATATCTGCAGAGATGGATTCCCGCCATTGAGCATGGATCTTGGCCTCCGATTCTTCACCCTGCTTATGCCAAGCTGATATTCCCACAAGTTTCTTCATTACCCAGAATAGAGCAACTATTTTCTCATAGAGACTCACCCTTCCCACCATGTGATCGGGGTAAAGGATCCATTCCTCGGCCTTTTGAAATTCATCATGTAACCTCTTACGGTCGAGTTTCTCCCATAAAAGCTTCTCCATCTTAGTAATGCGTAGTTGGATATCCTGTGGGAGTTCTAGCTCAAACATCCATGAAATCCACAATGTCTTTTACTGGGCCCTAGTGGCTCTCCTTGGAGCCTCCTCCTGGTTTACGAGTCATTTACCTCGGCCCTTGCTTGCTTCCATGGGTTAATATACATGCCAACTAAAAAAAACCAGATCTTTTATGTGGATAGTAGGAGGAGCCAAATACATAATACACATGCATTTCATCCCATCATCCTGCACCCTCCTATATAGAAATTTCCTTCTTAGGAACATCATTACCATAGGCTTAGTCATAATGCTCTGTTTTTAGTCCGTAGTCCTGAAATGGATATTACCATACAAGCAATTAAAATTCTGAATTCCACCTTTCATGTCTACTCGTACTATGAGCCGTCGAATGGGGGGTTTCTTAATGACAAAGCAAAGGTGAGTTAAGATACACGTGGTCGTCACATGGATTCATAGATCTCCCAATCACTTAGCCACGTGCTCGAAGAGTCCCTCAACTTGATTAGTGTCCCGTCCTGCTTTTGCCATGATTACCTACCATGTCCTAGGAAATTAGAGCCATACACTTGTCCCTCCTTGTCTTGTCCGAGATCATGTGCCAATTCTTTGCCCTTACCACCTAGCGAGTTTATGAGCCCAAATTTTCTAGCATGTCCGCCACCTTGTTTCCCTGGCGTCTGACATGGAGGAAACGAGCAGCTAACCCATATGCTAGGAGACCGCTGAGAGTTTTTGACCTTCCCTCCAGGAGCCACAATTACGATGCCTTGGCGCTTTGGGTCCCATTTTTTATTTACGAGTCCAGGTTAATAATCAATTGGGAATCCCCTTCGACAATCACTGGTGTCCTGTTATTTTCCACAACCATCTCTAGCCCCTGCAACAAGCCTTCGACTTCTTCTATGTTATTTGTCTCCCACCCAACAAAACCATACCCAAAACCTAACATAGAGCTTCTAAAATCCCGGATAATGCAACCATAGCCCGCCGGACCCGGCTTCCCTTTTGAAGCCTTGTCAAAATTGAGTTTGAAGCATCCCTCTAGAGGAGGAGACCATTTGTTTGGGATTCAAAGAAGCCTTGTATGGCACATTCTGCAGACTTCTGAAGTCGTTGGTCCAAGGAAAACCTAGGCCTGCATAATGGTAGCCTCTCTCCCCGCCATTTCCCAGTCTGCACTCTCCCAAACCTCTGAGTGAATAGTCTGTTTCATTTTCCTCATGATGCACTCCTGAATTCGACTTTCAGGGTTAGCCTTTCCCTGGAAGGTCTTAGAGTTCCTTTCCTTCCATATTTCCCAAAGGACAAAGTGGGGTAAAATTTCCCACAAACGGTTGAGAATATGATTCTGGAAGGGTTTTCTGGACCATTCTGACAAGGTGCCGGCTAGATTATTCCTCACTCGGTCACAGCGATGAAAAATATCTGCCCCAAAGTCCCAATTGGAAGAAGTGAAAGTACATGAATCCAAGATATTCTCAGAGGTCTAATCCGTGATATTGCAAAGGAAACATTGGTATGGACCAACCATCCCCCTTTTTTTTAAGTTATCTCCTGTTAAGATTCCATTCTTCAGAACTAGCCAGCAAAAAATTGTTATCTTGGGCCATAGATTTTTGTCCCATAGTTTGCCCCATTTTTGGTCTTCTGGGTTGGTACCACTCTTTGTCATGATGTCATAGGCTTCCTTCAGGGTAAAGAAACCATTTTGAGAGTATCCCCATCGAGTTTTATCGTTTCCCTCATTCCATATTATCTGTCTATTATCAAGGGATTCTTCCAGATGTTCTACTTCCTCCGTTGGGACAAGGAGTTCCCACTAGTGCCTTGGTACCCAAATTCTATGAGAATTGTTGGCCTTCTGGTATCCCCATATATCCTTAACCATGGAATTACTCTGGGCCCTACATTCCTCCTGGAGATTATGAAAATCCTTCCCTCGACCCAACGGAGGTAGTTTTTTCCATGAATCCTCCCATATCCTAGTTGTTTGGCCATTCCTTACCTCCCAGAAACTATGATTCTGAACCAAAATCCTCCCCAGCCAAGCTGTTCACCAAATATGGGATCTAGGTATATTTTAAGAAAATCTGATGAGATATTGTTTATCCCAGCCTTCAGCATATTTGGAGTTCCATAATTTAGCCCAGGGCTCATGAGAATGGGAGATCCATCTCCACTAGATTTTTTCCCCACTCACCACTTTGGCATTTTTGGCATCTCTGCGACCTAGACCACCCTTGATTTTTGGAGAAAAAATAGTTTCCCATTTAGCCAGAGCCCACTTTCAAGGTTCTTGGGGACTGCTCCACAGAAAGTTTCATTGCAAATTTTGAAGATATTTCAATATGGATTTAGGGCTATCATAGGAGAGAAAATATATGTTGGCGTAGCCTATAGGACAGAGTTTACCAGCACCAGTCGACGAGCCAAGTTTAGAGGCATGATGGTCCAATTCGCTAAACGTTTTTTCATATTGTCCAGAAGGTCTGTCCAGGAGCCCTTCTTAGTCGTTGAATTAACTAAGGGGGTTACTAGATATTTGGACAGAAGGGAGCTCTCCATAAATCATAGGATCCAACAGATGTTTTGTCTAACAATCTTGGGCGCGTTGAAGAAGAAGATTTGGGATTTTTGTTCATTGACATCTAAGGCCAACACTTTACCAAAATATTCCAAGGAATGTTTGAACTGTCTAGCCTCTTGGACAGAGGGGTGTCCCATCAACATGGTGTCATCAACAAACTGCTGATGTGTTTTCTTCCCATCTCTTGAGTGTAAGCTCAACCCTATGATTTCATTAGTCTCTCTTAAGGAACAATGGATCTTCCTATTCCTCCAACCATAAGAATGAAAAAGGACAGGGATAGTGGATCACCTTGTCTCAGACCCCTTGAGGGTTTAATGATTCCTGAAGGCACACCATTTCAGAGAATTGAGAAAAAAAATGAATACACCAAATTCATAATCCAGTTGATCCATTCCATACTAAAACTGAAGGATGCTATCATTTTCCTAATAAATTGCAAATTTAGTTTGTCATAAGCTTTAGCAATATCCAACTTTACCATCATACCTAGGAGTTTGCTGACTTTGATGGAGTGCAATATCAAGTGGACCAGAATAATGCCATAAGTAATTTGCCTTCCTTCCACAAACTCGAACTGCTCTGGGGAAATAAGACTTGACAGGATAAGTTTCAGATGATTTGCTATGACCTTTGTAAGAATTTTATAGATGACATTACACAGACTTATGGGCCTGAATTTGTCCGGGGAGTATGCTACTTCACTTTTTGGGATCACGATTAGAAAAGTTGCATTAAGTGCTGGAAGGATTCATTTGGAAAGCCTGGATTCCTCCACAATCCTCCACACATCCATCTTAACCATATCCCAAAAGTGATGGAAGAAGTTTACTGTGAAACCATCCGACCCATGGGTATTTCCTTCTTTCATTTGGAAAATTGCTTCCTCCACTTCATTGAGAGTTATGGGTTTCATCAAAATCTCATTTTGTTCATTAGAAACCAGGGAAGGGATGAGATGTGTTATTTTCTCTATTTCATCCCATTGATCCTTCCTGGGATCCCTGAGAATATCCGAGAAGTGGATATTTAAGGTAACTTCAATTTGCTCCCTGGTCTCCACCCATTCTCCCCTTGCATTCTTGAGCAGAAAAATCTTGTTTTGAATTCTATTCTGAATGACTGAGTGGTGAAACAAATTTGTGTTTCCCCCCTTCCTTTAGCCTTCGGTTCTGATATTTCTGATGCCAAATATTTTCCTCATGTTTTCCCCTTTCCTCTATATTTGAACAGAGACTCAGTTCCTCCATTTTTAATTCCAGGGAATATCCTTCAATTGTCCCTATCAATTGGATCTCCTGGAGGTGACTTTCCAACATTTTTTTTCTTCTGAGAAGATATTTCTGAATTCCTCCTTATTCCACTTTTTGATCTTGGCCTTCAGGTCCTTCAGACTCTGTTGGAATTTATACATGCTCACATCCTCCCTTTCCCTCAATTCTTCCCACCAGGTTTTAATCCTTTCTTCAAAATCCGGATGCTCTAGCCAGAACTGTTCAAACCTGAAGGGTTTTTTATATTGGGATCCAAAACCACTCCACATGAGTTTAATTGGCCAATGGTATGAGCCCATACCAAGATGCATTGTGCTATGGATCTCACTCCCCAATTCAATGATAGATTCAGTGACCAGGAAATCATCCAATCTGGACGCTATGTGTCTATCCCCTGTTCTCTTGTTGTTCCACGTGAACCAACCTTCCCCCGGAATGATGTCCACGAGGCCTAGTTCCTCAATGGTTTCAAAAAAGGTTTCATACCTTCCCTCAATGGGAATCAGCCATACCTTCCCTCAGATGTCTTAGAGAAAGAAGGAAGTCCCTCTTGTCCCCAGCATTCTTGGGACCATAGACAATCGTCACCTTCCCTGAGATTGAAAAAACAACAACCTTGAACTCAACTGTTAAAGAATACCGAGTCCCTTGGAATCATTCTAAACTCACCCGGGTAGGATTCCAAAGAATCCCTAGAACTCCCAAAAAACCTCTAACATATATCCCCATACCTTCACATTTCAACTATATTTTCCTGTGAAGGTCCTGGACTTGAGTCGCCTGACACTTTGTCTCTTGCAGAAAGATAATGTCCAGATTTTTTCGCTTGATATTTTTATTCAGAATTTTGATTTTCTGCCAGCTATTTAAGCCCATGATATTCCAGGACAAGATATTCAGTGGGAAAACTTATAGACCCAACACAAATTTGATAGTTGGATATTGAACCGCCTCTACTGCCTCCTTCCTACATCTTCCACCCTCTGTTTGTTTGTTTTTCTTCCAGTCTTCTTTGATTAATCCTCATATTTTTCTTTATCTCCTTATGAGATCCTGAGCTAATCCCCAAATTATTAGATGATTGATCCTTTAGGATAACTTCTTTTAGGAGGATTACTTGTTCCTGCAGGACATAACCTTTCCCTTTATCTGCACAAGATTTTTCAATGCCTTCCAGATTTAGATCCCCTGTGTCCATGTCTTATGCCTTGTCCCCTGAGTCATGTCCCTGTCCTTCTCGCCCTGTGTTGTCCCCGATTTTGACTTCCACCATGGGGAAATATTCAAGAGTCCCTTCTGGGAGGAGTGAACTTGGATTTCCCTTCATAAGTTTCTCTTGATTTTTCTCTTCATGATCTTGCAGAGCTTCAAACATGTTTGAGACTACTATTTTCTTATGCACCTCTTGATTTTCTTGTTTTCGACCTCCTCTTTTTCGTGATGGGACTTTTGTAAAACCTTGATCCAGTTGATCATCTCCCTTCTTTGGATTTATATTTTGGGAATTCATTGGGTAGCCCCGAAATATATGGCTATATTTGTGACATCTACGACAATGAAATGGGATCTGTTCATAATCTAGGTTTTGCATCCATTCCTCGTCTTCCCATGTCATTCTGATTGCTTCTGGTAATTGTTTGGATAAATCCATATAAACATAGATTCGAGAATAAGCAGTATAGCGTTGTATCTTTGGTTTTTCAAATACCTTGATAAATTTACCCAGACAGTTCCCCAGATCCTCCAGAATTTACATATCCCAATATTTACTTGGAAGGGAATACAACTTGATCCATACTGGTGCCACTCTCATATCCTCCTTTTCTGGACAAAATTTCTCTTTCTAGGGCCGTAAGAAAAGTCTTGCTGAATAATAAAAATATGCCCCCCATCCAAAACCTGATCCCTATCTTCTAGACTGATGAAAGAGATGGTGAATAACCCTTTAGAACCCATATAGATATCAAAATGACCCTTAGGTTTCCAGTTCGTATTGATCCACAAAACTATGGATTTTTTTGAGGGTTGCATGCCTACAAACTTCCTGATCAGAGCATGATCTATCATATACTCAATCCGTTCTCTTATATTCGTGGATCGAACTACCATGGATGGAATTAGGGCCACTTTCGACATGCATTGCCTTGGGTTCCTAACCATTGGCCCCTTACCTTGATTCTGGCCTTGGCCCAGGTTTATTAGGATATCCCCAATATTCAAGCCATCTACATCCGAGGTATGGGAGGCTAAGCCAACTCCCCCTTTTCCCACCACCATCTTCCGTCAAACCCTCCGCCTCCTGAAAAAACCCCAACCAACCTTCCTCCTTCATCGCCCTTATTTGACTTGCAAGAAGTTGTTATTAGCAACCCAATTTCACAACTCTCTTATGTAGGAGGAACTCTAAGAGAAAAATAAAGTGACAAACCTCTAAATCCAGAAACCACTCATAGAAAAATCACAAGGATATCGTGCTCCTGTCTTGGGTTTTGTACCAGTCCATTGTTTTATATATATTTTCAGGGTCTCGATCATGCTTACCAAATTCCTACAATCACATAAAAGGAAATGTAGTATTTCAATCACTTTTCCAATCCACCAGCCAAGAAAACAATTACAATATTAAGCACCCAATCTATAAATTAAATGTCCAAGATCATCTATGCTATTTTATTCATCATATAAAATACGAAACAAAAAACAATTAGTTATAGACTAAACAAAGTACATGTTTATTATTAAATGGTTTGCAAAAAAAAAAAAAATTGGCTTAAAATTTTGAATAGGAGTTATCCCTTTAAGAAACCATTACAAGGTTTGTGTTCTATCTGAGGAGATTCTATTTGTGACACTCATATTTGACAGCTCGAACTGTTAAAGGAAACTAAAGTAAATATTAACCTTGTTATTTTGCTTCAAATTTGACTGTTTGAATTTTATAAAATCCTAAAGATTATTTTTATTTATCCCTCTTTAGATAAACTCTCACAATGAAGAATATTTTTCTGAATTTGATAAAAGTTACCTTGATTAGTACCAAACTAGAGAAATCCAAGAAATGTAGAATCAATTCAACTTCATAGATGTCATGATGGAGATAGCTAACAATAAGTGTCTAGATCTAACTATTGATAAACTGTTCATTATTTAGTTAAGTGGGTAGTAAAAGCAATAATTGTAATGAATAAATGTGTCGAATTCCAAGCTGCTCCAATTCAATTATGAATAATGATCCAATTCATAGTTATCATGTTCATACATGATGAAGGAACATAATTCTGATTTTAATTTTGTACGAGACTCAAACTCATAACTCCGTACATATTAGGTGCTCATGTTTTTCCTGTGGCTTGGTAGGTCCAAACATGTTGAGTCTGTCACCATGTCGAGTCCTAGTGATCCGGGGCATTCTATAAATCTCCTCCCTTAGGAACAAATGAACAATAAAATCCTAACTCTCACAGAGTAACAATAAAGAATGGAGAACCATAGAATTTTGACAATGCTTTAAGGCACTAACTACAAATTCCAATGTCTTTAATTTCTCAACTCTATTATGTAGGAAGAACAACAAGAGAAAAATAAAGTGACAAAGCTCTGGAGCCAGAAACCACTCATATCCAACATCACAAGAATATCGTGCTCTTGTCTTGGGTTTTGTACCAGTCCATTGCTTTATATATTTTTCAGGGTCTCGATCATGCTTACCAAATTCCTACAATCACATAAAAGTCAATGTAGGATGTCAACCACTTTTCCAATCTACCAGCCAAGAAAAGAGTTAAAATATTAAGCACCCAATCTATAAATTAATTATCCAATATCAACTATGCTAGTTTATTCATCATATAAAATATGAAACAAAAACCAGTTAGTTATAGACTAAAAAAATACATATTTATTATTAAATGGTTTGAAAACCAAAAAACAATTGGTTTAAAATTTTGAATAGGAGTTATCCCTTTAAGCAACCATTACAAGGTTTGTGTTCTATCTGAGGAGATTTTGTTTGTGACACTCATATTTGAAAGCTCGAACTATTAAAGGAAACTAAATTAAATATTACCCTTGTTATTTTGCTTCAAATTTGACTATTTGAATTTGATAAAACCCTACAGATTATTTTGATTTATCCCTCTTCAGATAAACTCACACAATGAAGAAAATGTCTATGAATTTGATAAAAGTTACCCTGATTAGTACCAAATTAGAAAAATCCAGGAAATGCAGAATCAATTAAACTTCACATATGTCATGATAGAGATAGCTAACAATAAGTGTCTAGATCTAACTATTGATAAAATGTTCACTATTTAGTTAAGTGGGTAGTAAAAACAACACTTGTAATGAATAAATGTGGCGAATTCCAATCTGCTCCAATTCAATTATGAATAATGCTCACTCATATAAGTTCTCTTTAATAATGACTAGATATTTCCTTCTCAGCTAGTAGTGGAAATCATAGTTATCACAACCAGACCAGTCATCGAACCAACCTACCTCAGGAACTGGAACCGGATAAAAATCGGAGAAAAAACCAGACGACAAAACCGATCGACCAAAATATATAAAAAACTATCAAAACTTTATATATATATATTATACACAAACAAAATAGCTGGTGCATCCATAAACACAAATATGTGAAGTTTCTCATGTATATAGCAAGTAAGAGTGCATACAAGCAAAATAGCATCAAGTGCAATCCATATTTGAACCAAAGTACATTAAAAAATAGGCTATAAACTAGGGATTCTTCAAAATTTAGTTTTGAGACCACTAACATCAATCTGAACAATCAACACCACCAAAATCAAGGTACATAGAGGGGTTGATGTGTTTAATTAAATTCCAATCCCATGCCCTCATACATGATAGAATCCAGTGAAAGCATTGCAAACCTAAAATCCTAAAAACAGTTAAGCCTGCTGAAATTTTGAATGGGATAAAAAACTATACTTTTTTCTTTTGAAGTCCGATGAGGTTGGAACTAATCAAATATCCTGAAGCAATTAATGCTAATGTTAAAAATTTAAGTAATAGTGGCATTCTCCTTATCTTTATAGAAAATGAAATATAAGGAGAATATCACTTTTACTTTAAGAACTTAATATTACCATTTAATATTGTCAATGATGACTAGGTCAAGGGTTTTCCTTTGTTATGTACCTTTATATAGCAATAATATTAGTAGGACCCTACAACTAGTTACCCCCCACCTCTCACTTAATTTTTTTTGTTTTTAAGAAAAACATTTGAAAAAAAGAATGCCCCTATATGGCTTGCACAAAACCGACCGATTCTGTATGAAACCAGTCGGTTTTGAGCAAGAAGGCCGGTTCCGTATGCTAGGGAATATATAAGATACAAACATAGGAAGCTATGGACGGGAATCCCATTGGTAAATTATGCTTTTGTAACTTGAATTTCAAGACACCAATTCCAGTCAAATGGAACCTCAAAGTTATATGAATTATCCCTTTCTTCTTTACTATTGCAACTATCCTCTTTATCATCATCAAGGATAGCTTGTATCACCTTGCTCAAAGAGGCTTTGGGATTATTTTGTATAGAATATAAGAACGTCTCTTATACTCGACACAATATGTACTTGTTGTTAATGCTCTAGGTTAACTTTATGGATATAAAGTTAAATTGGGTCTGATCAGAGGTACTTTCTTGCATTAGCATAGGAAAAAGTTGGTCAACCTTCATTTTGATAATGATTCATTTTCAACCATCCATATTGATAAAGTAGTCATACAAGATACCACAAGTTTTAATGCCTTTCATTTTGAACACACCTTTTGTATTATCCTTATGCCTTCGATTATGAAAACCAACTCAAAAAATCCATAGGATATACCTTCACAAAGATCTTAATGATTAGTTTTCTGGACATAATTGAACATGGTTGTTTTCACATCATGAGGCATTGAGTATGAAATTTTCACCTCCCTGGCTAAGATTCAGGATCACATTAATTGAAACATCAAGACGATTCCCATCCATTTGTATAATAAGACCATCATGTTGTGTATAAGATTTATAACTAGTTGAATGGTCTTGCTGCCACCCGTTGCACTATTACTATTCACAATGATCTTCTAAATCCAACTTATGTTATAAAACATGCAAGATAGGAAAGATTGCTGAAAGAGTAAAGTAAAGTTATAAAAATCAACAATAGGGCATATTAATTACAAGTAGAAATATTTGTTTGGATGTCCAGGAGCTACCTTGATACTCAGAATTGTAATCCGAGTATGAGACCCTTTAAACATGAAGGTAATATGGAGGACTTGCATGATAGACTGTATAGTTGTCAAGCATGGTGAATCAATTCTAGGCAGGTAGAACCACAAAAAAAATAACGTGCTCAGTTTGACATACATATCGATTGGTGTTTCTTATTTATGGAAACAATCAAATGTTTATGCTCTTTACTGTAAAGTTCAAGTTTTGGCACACCTGATACAAGATTTATGATCTCGATGCATACCAATAGGTTGAATAATTTAGTGAGTATCTTCAAGTAAGAAATTTTGATATTTTGACACCATAATGTCAATAGAATTATTGTAAGAGATTTGCTGAGCTAGTAGATGAGGATCAAACCTCTTCAGGGCATTATATGTGATTATCAAAGAAAAACCAGGTTGAGTTTGTTTCGATCCCGAAGATATGCAAGAAGGAACCCAAAACATGTCAGAACAATACTGCACATGAGCAGAACATTTGATAATTACTATTCTGACTGTATGTACATTTGATAATTTGGCTAGTAGGAGCCTAAGGCTAGTTACCCCCCACCTCTCACTTAATTTTTTGTTTTTTTAAGAAAACAAATTGAAAAAAAGCATGCCCCTGTATGGCCTGTACATAATCGAACGGTTCTATACGAAACCGTCCGGTTTTGAACAAGGAGGTTGGTTCCAACTTCCGTATGCTAGGGAATTTATAAGATCTAAACATAGGAATCTATTGATGGAAATCCTATTGGAAAATTATGCTTTTGTAACTTGACTTTTAAGACACCAATGTCAGTAAAATGCAACTTCAAATCTATAGGAATTAGTCCTTTCTTCTTTAGTATTGTAGCTACCCTCTTTATCGTCATCAAGAATAACTTGCATCAACTTGCTCAAAGAGGATTTGGGCTTCTTTTGTATAGAATACAAGAATGTATCTTATACCGAGCACTATATGTCCTTGTTTTTAATGCTCTAGTTTAACATTTTTGGATAAAAAGTTAAATTGGGTCTGATAAGAGGTACTTTCCTGCATTAGCGCAGGAAAAATTTGGTTAACCTTCATTTTGCTAATGATTCCCTTCTTAACCATCGATGTTGATAAAGTGGTCATAAAACATACCAAAAGTTTTAATTCCTTTCATTTTGAACACACCTTTTGTATTATCAATATGCCTTTGATTATGAATACCAACGCAAAAAATCCATAGGATATACCTTCACAAAGATCTTAATGATTAGTTTTCTGGATGTAATTGAACATTGTTTTTTTCTCATCATGAGGCATTGACTATGGATTTTTCACCTCTCTGGTTGAGATGCAGGATTACATTACTTGAAACATCAAGAAAATTCCTATCCATTTGTATAATAAGACTATGATGTTATCTATAAGATTCATAACTAGTTGAATGGTCCTGCTGCCACCCATTGCACTATTACTATTTGTAGTGCCCTTCTAAAGTCAGCTTCTGTTATAAAACATGCAAAAAATGAAAGACTACTAATAGAGTAAAATAAAGTTATGAAAATCAACAATAGGGCATATGAATTACAAGTATAACTATTTTTTTGGATGTCCATGAGCTACCCTGATACTCCGAATTGTAATATGAGTTTGAGACCCTTTAAATAGGAAGGTAATATGGATGAATTGCATGATAGTCTGTATAGTTGTCAAACATGGTGCATAACTTCTGTGCAAGTAGAACCACAAGAAAAATAACGTTCTCAATTTGACATACATATCGATTGGTGTTTCTTATTTACGGAAACAATCAAATGTTTCTGCTCTTCAGTGTAACGTTAAGGTCTTAGAACACCTAATATAGGATTTTTGATCACGATGCAGACCAAGAGGTTGAAGAAGTTATTGAGGATCTTCAAGTAAGAAATTTTGATATTTCGACACCATAATGTCGACAAAATTATTGTAAGAGATCTGTTGAGCTTGTAGATGAGGATCAGACCTATTTAGTGCATTATATGCAATTATCAAAGCAAAAGCAGGCTGAGTTTGTTGTGATCCTGAAGATATGCAAGAAGGAACCCAAAACATACCAGAACAATCCTGCACATGGGAAGAAATATTGATAATTACTTTTATGACTATATGTACATTTGGTTAATGTGGTGTCATGCAAATTACTGTATAGGCATACTATAACATTTTTTGCTTCACTCTATTCCATTTTGCTGATGTATTCCATACTATTGTGGCCCATTTTTCTGCCTATGGACCTTCTATGTGATATGGGTGGAGTGATGAACATGAGAGGATGTTATATTTTTTCCTTGTTCTACTACTATGCCATGTCAAATGATGATGATGATGTATTACTTGATACTATACTAAATTGTCTACTGTTACTACATGATACTTTCATATTATAGATTTGATGAGTATAGCTATTAGTACATTGCATAGGATGACAAGGGTGAAGGGTTGTTGATTTAATGGCATACCATGCACCAAGATAATTACTCTTAATTTTGTATTTCTAAGGACTAGTCCCCCTTATTTGGTTCCATCTTTTAGCTTTTATCACTTCATCCATAGAACTCCATCTTGTGTTAACATACCATGGGTTTGAATTTGATTGATTGAATCTTGTTCTTCCCCTTTGTGGATCTGTCATCATTTGTGCTTTACTATTACATAACTATGTCTAAGGGTTTCTATGTTATATCAAATCCTCAGTACAGGAAGCTTTCAGGTATGCTGGATGCTCCTCATGGCTGACTTTCAATAGTCAAGAAGAGATACAATTGAGCAATGCCTTCTACTAAGACCAAAAATTCCCCGTGCTATTGTTATAAAATGGTTAACAATTGGAATAATAGGTAATCCCTATTGGGGATATGGACAGTTGTTGGCAACAGCTGCTATGCCTATTTGCATACATATGATTTGATAGATAATAGGAGTTCAGTCTTGACTCTTAATAGACTATTTTCACATGTACAGTTATGTCAGATGGTTTTGCTTATTGGAAGGGTAGACCATGGGACTCTACTATATATTTTTATTTCTTGTCCTAGAGGGGAAATGTTAAGAATGTTTCACTTTAATGTTATTTGTTAGAGGATTTCCTCGTGGTTAATAGGGATAAAACATGTTGTATAAGTCATGACTAATAATGAAACTAATTATATAATAGGGATACAACATGCTGTGTAAGTAATAACTGATAATGCAACTAATTATACAACCGTTGGTAGCAACATGTTACGACAAATACCCCTGTTTATTTTGATCAGCCTGGGTATCCCACTCCATAGATTTCATGTAGGAGAATATTGACAATTAGAGTTTGTTAAGTGGCTGAGGAGGTTATGACCATAATTATGTAAATTTGTAATCATACCTTTGTACTTAACCAATTCACATGTAGGGAGTTGGCGAGTCATGCAATCACTCAATTTGCTACAACTTTCATTTCTCTTCAATCAATTCAAAGTCAAACAATGGAATTGAATAGAATGTTTGTTTATGAGAGGTGGTTTTCTTCTCTATTCATCAAGAAAGTAGTATGATTACTCTTGCTAATTTCTACTCTTATTTATAGAGTCCTTATGGGAATCCACAGAGGAGGTGTGCCCTTTGAGTGAACCTTTGGCATTTGTTAAAGGTTCTTAAGATGGTTGATGGAGAGAAGCCTCCCATGGGATATCTATTTTATAGTCCATGGATATTTTGAACTTGATAAGAAATCTATTAGGGCATATTATTGAAAAAGGGTGACAATATTTTAAAAAAGGTGAAATTTAGTGTGGCTAGAATCCAAATGATTCAACAACAACTTTCCTTGGATAGATGATTCAACCAATTCTACTAACCCTTGGGCCTTGGGGATTAACCTACCCTAACTTATCCACCCTACCCAAGTCAATCCATTCTAAGTTGCTTCCTGTGAAGCCCAAATCATTGGAGACCCACATCCTGCAACAACATCATTTCCATTATCCAAGGAGATTCAACTATTGGGTGAAGGAAGATACACTATTCTTCACATAATACAGTGAAGCAAACTGCCTCAACATAAGCTCTGACATAGTAAATTATGTGATTGTTAGGCCTAGGGACAGTAAGGTAGAATTCATTCAGAATTTTGCCAAGTAGGGAGAAGAGATAAGGAGAAGAAGAAGGAGCTACGACAGAAGTAGCGACAGAAAATCAAGAAGAGAAAGGAAGTTGCGACAGAGGCAGTGAAAGGAAGGAAGAAGAAGAGGAAGAGGTGCCAGAAGAGGAAGCTACACTAGAAGAGGAAGGCACAATAGAAGGAAGGAGTGTGACAAGGGAAGTTATGATAGAATATCAACATCAGAATGAGTACAAGTAGCATAATGGATGAAAAATGATAGTAAGGCTTAATGCTAATAAAGTGACATGCCTTAACCACCGTGGGTACCAGTTCAACTAGAGTTGGCAGAAACCGCATGCGTGAAGGAATATTTGTAAGTCAAGCTGTTAGTGCCTCCCATTAGGTGTTACCAGAATAGGAAAGAAAACATGTTGGCTGGATATAGGAAGTCGGCTGAGAAAGCGACAGAAAAAAAGTCTCTAACGAGTCTGTATTGAGTATGTAATGTGTATGTATTGAGTCTGTATTGAGCCTGTAATGAGGCTATAAAGGAGAGAACCCAAGCTATATGTGGGTTAGAATCTTGAGCTGGAATTCAATTAGACAAGGGTAGACTCTCATTAGCTTTTGAGTGCTAGATTTTGGTTGATGGATCTGTATTTTGTCTGTTATTATTTTTGTGTGCATTAGAGTAAAGGATCTATAACTGAGTGCACATAAGAGTAGGAAATGTTGAGTCGATCCAGGCTGTGTGCATATCATTAGTACAGAAAAGTAGGAAGAGAACATAGAGAAGATACACGAGAATGAGAGTGAGGAAGAGTTTGTAAAGATAGAGAATAATATCTTGAACAGAGTCTGTATATTAGTGCACAGACGAAAGATGCATCTATTTCCTCATGCCATATGAAGAGCACCTTGTGGTTTTTTCCTGGATGGGTTTCCATGTTATATTATGTGTATATGTGTGAATGCTGAATGTGTTTGAAATAATTATGTAAATGTTGCATTTAATGAATGATTATAGATTTGCTTGCCGATGAATAGATGTATATCAGTCGCATTATATTAGTTGGATATGATTATGCTACACAACTATTGTTGATATAATAAGTTGCATAGGAGAAGATGGGTCACTGCCTAATTGTTGAATCACAATGAACATAAACAATCCACCCATGGAATTCATTGAGAGCCTTGGTAAGAGGCCAAGGTACCAGAAATTCCCCACCTAACTGTGGAAATGTGGTTCTGGCAGTTACCCATTCAAGAGAGATATCTCGGGTGATATGGAATCTACGTCATAGGTGTTGGCGACTAAGCTATGCTCTTTCAGGCTGATATCTTGGGATTTGTTGCACTAAGAAGAAGGGACTAAAACTGGGTTAGGATCCTTAGAGGAGGGAGACAATCTAACAAATGGTTTCGTTGTCGGGACCTAAATCATTGTGGTGAGGGATATGTTGTGGCGACCAATGAAACCAGAGATCCAGGATTGGGTGGATTTCAAGGATTAAGAATTCGCACGAAAAGAAAGCGAAGGATCTAAATGGAACCCAAAAGAGTGATTGGGCTGGTACATATATACAAACATTCATGAGATTTTATTTTATGAGTTTCCCATTGTGTTTCATGAATGGTTGTCTAAGTTGGAAACCCAACAAAGAAATTTTCAAGGAGGAGTGTTATTATTTCTTAATATTTGATTATATTATCTAGGATATTTATCTGAAAGAATAACAAGTACATAAAAATGCATAAGATATAAACGATACACAAGACACAAATATTTTCATCGGGGAAACCATAAAGGAGAAAACCCTGCAAACTTCTTCAAAATAGTAAGATGATCAAAAGCAGTAATAAGAAATGTTCAGCAACTATATTTCTCTCCTCCTATGAATCTCTCTCTCTCTCTCAAATGCCTTAGAGAGTGTATGAGGTATGTATAAATGAGGGAGAGCACCTCCCTATTTATACCCTTTCAAGTCACTAAAAAAATATAAGACTCGAGCCTACATGTCATCTCACATGGGACACAATTATCCTAGAGAGATCACAATTACATATGACATGATGTTACACTGGGGACTATTTCCCTCACTTACAATAGAAGTTGTACCTCAAGGTCTAGACACAATTTAGACATCCCGTAAAGGGATAAAACACATCCCCAATGGGGGTACACCAACATACAATGGTAATATACATTATAATATCTTCTGAAGTTACAAATACATCAACACTCCCTCTTAACTAGGAAGGTATTCTCTCTCTATACAATCATTAACACATCTGGCCAGGTATTCATTGCATCATCATCATCACAAAGTCATAGAGTTTTCATCATAGTTGTTTCCATCATCTTCTTATAATTTGATCATCGTCCCATACTATTTGTCATCAGAAGTTTCTACAGTTCCAACCCTTTTTCATGCTGAATGTAGGCCTATTCCTCTGCAAGCTCTTCATCTACAGTGCCAACCCTTTTTCATTGCTAGATGTAGGCCTATCCCTCTGCCAGGTCTTCATCATCTCTGCGAGAAAGCCATCAAGTAGGTACATCTCAGGACTTATTATATGCCTCTTACAAAACTTTTAAGATCTCCCAGGACTGATTATATGCCATTGCAAAACCTGAAGGAGAATATCAGGACTGATTACATGCGTTGCAATACCTGTGTACCCTACTATCACCTCATCATATTCAAATAATATCATCGTCTCACAGAGCATATCCCAGATACACATAACACATCACTTACATTCGTCGATATGGTAGGACACACCTACTACCATCCAGGAAAAGGCTTCAACACTTACATCCATCGACATGGTAGGACACACCTACTACCATCTGGGAAAGGCTCCGACACTTACATCCATTGGCATGGTAGGGCACACCTACTACCATTCAAGGAAAGGCTCTGCACTTACATCCACCGGCATGCTAGGACACACCTACTACCATTTGAGGAAAGGCTTTGCACTTACATCCACCGGCATGGTAGGCCACACCTACTACCATCCGGGGTAAGGCTCTGCACTTACATCCACCAGAATTGTAGGACACACCTACTACCATCCGGGGAAAGGCTCTGCAATTACATCCACTGGCATGGTAGGACACACCTACTACCATACGGGGAAAGGCTCTGTAGTTACATCCGACCATGGGAGGCCCAACCTGCCACCATGTCAGAAAGGCTCATGTGTATCTGCGTCTTCCAGAATCATCACTTACCTTTGGAGGGAACCTCGATATGAAGAACACCAAGCTTCTCTCTGAAGTACTTGAACTTCACTCTGGCCATTTCTAGCATATAATCACATCAGGGCTACTTGCATCCAAGAATAACCCGTGAGCTTCGCTTGGACTGATTACATCCAAGGACAACCTACAGTATTGATTACGTATGAGAAACCTATAATATTTGCCATGATTTTATGCTCAGACAACCTGTATCACCGGCTAAGCTAGAACTCATCACTCCCTCTTTCGAGAGATCTTGATCTATATCACATACTGGAGCTTCACTGCTCCTCTCTGCATCATACAAAAAATGTAATTCAGATCAATCAAATCAAATAGTAGCTTTCAAAAGAAACATATTAACTCACAAATAGCTGAGCAAGTGGCAACATTATTTTCCTCGGCTGTACTCAACGCCATGTAGGAATGCATCATGCTAAACCGGTAGCCCATACTAGATCTCAAACTGAAGAAGCAACACAAGGTGCTCTTCTTCTCAGTGGCACTACCAATATGAATCAACATACCCATGCAGGACAGTCTTTTGATTCGTATCATACTTGAGACCATACTCAACTACACCCTTCAGGTACCTCACTGCATGCTTTGCAACCATGTGGGCATGTCTCGGATCCGTCAGGAACTGGCTCAGGTCGTTCACATCAAAGCATGTGTTTGGTCTTGTATTCATCAAACACATCAATGCACAAATGATCTAACGATACATCATGGCATCAACCATATCATATGAATCATCACTCAATAGCTTGAGTTTCGATGCCATAGGTGTGGCCATGGCCTTGCAGTCCATCATCCCGAACTTCTTCAGGATCTCCCCTGCATATTCCCTTGTTTAAGGGAGATTCCATTCGCAGTCTGCCACACACAACAGGATTTGAACCCAAAATCCAACGACAGAATCTGATGACATTCGACGTAAAGTACAGATGTGTCGGATTGCAATGATGAAAAGTACAACACCTTTCGATTTCTTTTATCAATGTCAAATTTCTGACGCCCTTAGCGTAGGTTTTTCAATGACATGTTGCAACACTATATCGTCGGTTATGCGACGGACATTTGTCGAATTTGCGACGGAAATGTGTCGAATTTGCGACGACACGTGGAGGATGAGTCATCGGATATCTGACAATAGTGTATTGAAGTTTCGAAGCCACATTAAGGATAGGTTGTCGGATATTCGACGTCCTTGGGCTATTTTTTAAAATAATTAAAGACATATTTCAAATAATTTAAACCCATATTTCCAACGGTAACTAGGTTCATATCATCGGATATTCGATGACTGTCGAATTATAAATATAAACATTTTTAAACATTCCAACATGTTTTCTATAGAAGCGATGGACTGTTTGTGGAAATTATTTATTCCTTGACGGACGGTTTGAACAATTGTTTTATTCTTCAACGGGCACTTGCGGGAATTTTTTTTTCTTCGACAGACAATTTGCGGGAATTTTTTTATTCTTCGACAAACCTGTGTTTGAGAAAATTGTGATGCGTGGAACTTGATTTTTTAATATTGTCGATAGTATTCATTCACGAAGTTTGTGACAAAATTTCAAATAGAAATAATCTTGATCCAAATGAACACAATCGACAATTTTTTGATAAACTATGGGATGCGGCGAAATGAAGGGGTGATGGAAAATGTTATTGTCCATGTACTCAATGCAAGGGATTTAAGAGGACAAGAATATTGATCTCAATAGCCACAAAAAATTGTAGGGAACATGGACATGCTGAGGGGGGGAGTGAGTATCGTCCATTTGTAGGTTTAGCATTATAAAGTTTTTTTATATTCTTTTTTTTGGTAAATGTATGTATTATTTTAATATTTCCTATATTAAATTATATCTATTGATCTTTTCATGTATTTATAAAGGAAATACACCCTACGACATATCATCCAAAGGAAGTGCTTTCAGAACAAGTTCCAGATCAAGATCATGGAGCGTCTATGTTTAATGGAGAACAAGTGAATGATCATATTGAACAAGATGATCATATTAATAACATAGTTGAGGATGATGATACAAATGCATTGATCCATGATTCATTTAATGTTAGAATGGATGATGACGATGACGATGATAATGAAAATGATGATGACTTTGATGATGTTCACGATATACCTCTTCTCGATAAGGCATATGAACCCCTTTATGAAGGCTCCAAAACAAATCTTCTCTCTGTTTTATTGTTGATAATGAACTTGAAGGTTATGAATGGTATTTCAAACATATCAATCACATGGATGCTAAGGTATGTAAAATAATCCATCACATATATACGATCATGATAAAGTTTATTTGTATTCCTCTAATAATTGTATTGTTAAATCATTATTGATCATCATACAAATGAAGTGTGTTTCGTTAATATTATTTATTTATTACATTAACTATATATATATATATATTTTGTTGTAGCTTGATAGCTAAATTTTTGTTACCACCATCAAATATTTTACCTCGCACATATCGAGATTTATCTTCCATCATGAAAGAGATTGGAATGCATTATGAAGCAATTCATGCATGCCTCGATGACCATTTTATATATTATAATCATCATTAATTTGCAATAGAATGTATGGAATGTCATATAAGTAGATATCGAACAGATCAAGTAAAAAAAAGGTTCCTCAGAAGGTTCTTCATTATATTCCCATCATTCCATGTTTGCAACGACTATTCAGGTGTAAAAACATAGCACAATTTATGGATTACCATGCCAGGAACATAAGTCAAGATGATGTTATTCGAATGCCTGCAGATGGTTTTTCTTTTAGAGATATGGAGGAAAAGTGGCCTCATTTTAAAGAAGAACCACACAATCTTAGGATTTCTTTGGCAGTAGATGGTGTTAATCCATTTTCACAGACGAAATCCAGTTACACGGTGTGGCCTATTTTTGTTATCAATAATAACATTCCTCCATGGTTGTCAATAAAGAGGGAGCACATAATGTTGACGATGATTATTCCAAGTATTTTGTGTCTACAGCTGTTTTATTTCTAATGTAGTTGTGGCATATCATTTGTCGTATTATGTTTCCTAATTTCATTTGTATATTTTTGTATTTTACTCTTGTGCATGGTTTATATATCTTAATGGTTCTCATAATTATATATTTTATATGTACTTCAAATCAATAAGGTAAGTTCCAAGTCAAAGATTTGAATGTATATATCGAACCTCTTATAGATGAGCTATTTAAGTTATGGAATGTCATCACTATGTAAGATGTATCTAGACCAATATGTAAAAGTCAATTTCAATTCCATGCAATGGTTGTATGGACAATACACGATGCCCTTGGGTTAACCCAATTTTGTGCTTTGTATTTTTAAGTTTCATTTTAATTGCATTTAATTATATGAAGTGTTTAATATAGTTAATATATAATTGTAATTGACATAGATATTCCATATCTATATATTGTAGGTCTTCAGACAAAGGGTAAATTTGCATGTCCAGTTTGTGGTCCTAAGATAAAATATTGTTGCTCAAAAAGCTTAAGAAAGGAGGTGTTTGATGAGTATAGGAATTTCCTCTCTAAGAATCACAGGTATAGAACAACTGAAAAAAATATTTTCAATGGGAAGCAAGAGACTGCATTAAAACCACAGAGAATGACACCTCACCTTTGGAAGATGCAATACAATAGAAATTGTCATCATGGTACGTATGGATCATCGTATATGAATTGTTATGTATTTTAATTTTTATTGTGAGTTGTTTACTGTAGTAGCCATATTTGATTTATGACGTAATTTATTTATAAACTAATATTCATGATGTCCATCGTGATCATGCAGGCATTAATGGGCTTCCACGAGGAATGAAAAGTTATTCTATACAATTCAGCAGGTTTCCCTACTATGAGAACCTACAAATTGCTCATTTGTTTGATACAATGTATATTAGAAAGAATGTGACTGAAACATTATGGCGTCTACTGGAGCTAAAGAGGGAGAAAGATAAAATTGTGAAAGCTTGCAAAGACATTCAAGAAGGCAACCATGCAATGAAAGACATCATCCAATTTCATAGCAACAGAGACCAAGTTAATATAAACTCAATTCCATGGATGTTTACGGAGAAACAAAGCAATGTTGTCAAAGAAGTAATGCGGAAAATTAAATTTCCCACTGGATTTTGTGCGAACTTGAAGAATATCATAACAAAAAAGGTGATTTTACGGGGGTCAAAACACATGATTGGCATGTCTTCATCAAGGTAATTATTATTATTATGTGCATATAATTTATTTTTTTCATTTTATTGCATAGTGGATGTTTATTATATTGTTCATATTCTAATTGCATTTTCTAGTTTTTGCATCAATTAAGAGCATATACTTTGTTCAGGAAATTTACATCTGTCTTTAATTTTACTGATTATTGTCATCAAGCAGTTGGTCGAGAATGGGATGCAATTCATTTATAGATCACAAACAATCTTGACTGGATGAAGGTATGGATTGAACGATGTGAACAACTGGGTCATGGAATATCATGGGAAGGTGTGGCTTCATTGGTAAAAGTAGCACATCGCAATGGAGATAGAAATATTACAGAAAGGGAAATCGATTTAACATATGGTTTAAAAGATAAAATGGCAAGCATATTAATCAATCACTCTAAATATTTTATTTTGCAAATTACATTTTGATGTACATGTTGTTATTTTCCATGCATTGCTGCATAACTATTGAATCGTTGTGTAATCTTTTTGTGTATTGCTTGTTGTAGGTAAAACACCATAAGGCTATGGTCTACAATATCGCATCAAAAAATTGGATGAAACAAAGAAAACATTAGATTGTGGGATATTTGCAATCTTTGAGGTGACCAATGTTTCATATAGAAGTGACAGCCATCCAAAACTCTCAAAAAATCAATACTATGGGTATTTGGAAGATATTCTATAGTGTGACTTTAAATCGTTCAAGGTAGTTCTATTCATTGTCAAATGGTATAGGTTACGATTGAATCAACGTGATCCCGATAGAACAAATATTGAACATGATAATGGATTTACCATGGTAAATACAAGGTTGTTTGAGACAGGAACAGAGCCCTATGTTCTTCCAATCCAATGTGAACAGGTATTTTAATTAGAGGTTCCAGGTAAAGTGGGATTGTCATTTATTGTGAAACACGATCCAAGGGGAAGGCTGGTAAAGTATAACCTAGATGATGGTAATTAAAAGGGTTCTATGGAAGAAGAAGAAGATGATGAATAACATGATAAAAATGAGTTAGATGATAAAGATGGTCCAACAGAATATGTCCAAGAATTAGTTGAATCAGATAATGTAGCAGACAATGCCCATGAAGATTATAGCATTTATACTACTTACTTGAACTATGCTAATTTATTTTAGTATATATATATAATAATTGTTTAGGAGAAAAAAAATATATATTTTATAATTGTTATTTTACTTTTTTTCTTATATAGTTGGATAATTTTCCATTTATCAGTTTTGTGGTTTCAAATTTTATATTTAATTTATTAACTTTATAAATGTGACATTTAAAACTTTAAATATAATAAAATTAAATAGCTTAACTCTAATGGTTGAGTGTTGTGAATTGTAAGTAAAAAGTTATGAATTAAATCTTCAAGTTGGTTACCTTTGTGAATATTATAGGCCTCACTTAATTAACTTATATAAAAACTATTTCAATTCAATATTACCAATTTGTTAATTAAATTCATGTTTTAAATTCAATATTACCAAATTGTTAATTAAGTTTATGTTTTAAATAAGCCAAGAACATGAAACAAAACAAGAAAGTAAATATGGATATAGTACATGACACTGATTCAACAACAAACATTTACATAGATGCCAACATAGCCATCTACAATAATCTATGCATTAAAATATATGACATTAACACATGTCACAACTACAACACTTCGGAAGTTGCCAAGCTACCAACATAATCATCTATGAATTACGGGTTCATATAGTGAAATGTTGGTAGAATATAACAATGAATTTTACTTTTACTCTAAAAGTCACACGAAGTATATTTTATCCTCACTCCTACAGAGTCTACCGACCTCCACAAAACATTAACAGTGAGTTTTCTTCCTAACAATGAGTTATATGAGAGCAAGACTAACTCCCTCTCATAGCCGTTCTAGGACACATCATGAAGAAAAACCTCCAACCCAATGTCAAGTTTCAAATGATACCAAGAAAATCATGGAAGAATACATTTACAAATCCATAAGCATCAAGGGAGGCCCAAAGACGATGATGATCAACATGATGAAGATGATGGCGATGATGGATATGATGATGATGATGAAGATCATCATGATCATGATGATTATTATCATGATGATGAATACGATGATGATCAACATGATGATGATGTTGAAGATGATGATGAGGATGGTCATCATCATCATTTCCATCATTATCATCATCACCCTCATCATCACCATTACCATCATGATGATGATGATGACGATGATGATGATGATGATGATAAGGGTCATGATGATGAAGACGATGATGATCAACATGATGAATATGATGGTGATGATGGCGATGATGGTTATGATGATGATGATTATTATTATTATCATGATGATGAAGACGATGATGATCAACATGATGATGATGATGATGATGGTGATCATCATCATTGCCATCATCATCACCGTCATCGTCGCCATTACCATGATGATGATGATGATGACGACGACGACGACGATGATGATGAAGACGACGATGACAAAGATGATGATGATGATGAAGATAATGATGATGATGATGATGATGATGATGATGAGGGTCATGATGATGATGAAGACGGCGACAATGACGATGATGATGGTGATGATGATGAATATTATGATGGTGATGATGATGAATATGATGATGGTGATGATGGTGATCATCATCATTTCCATAATCATCATCATCACCATCATCACCATCATCATCACCATTACCATCATCATGATGATGAAGATGGCGACGACGACGACGATGATGATGATGGTGATGATGATGATGATGATGAAGATGACGATGACGATGATGATGATGATGATGATGATGAGGGTCATGATGATGAGGATCATGCTGATGAAGATGATGATGATCAACATGATGAAGATGATGGTTATGATGATGATGATGATGATGATGATGATGATGATGAATACGATGATGATCAACATGATGATGATGGTGATCATCATCATTTCCATCATCATCATCATCATCATCATCATCATCATCATCAACGTCATCATTTCCATTACCATCATCATCATCACCATCATCATGATCATCAACATCTCCATTTTCATCATCATCATCATCATCATCTTCATCGTCATCATCATTACGATCATCATCATCACCATCACCATCAACTTCACCATCTTCATCATCATCATCTTCGTCTTCATCAGCATAATCATCGTCTCCTTTGTCGTGATCGTCATCATCATGATGATCATCATTGTACTTGTTTTCATCATATTCATCATCATCGTCATCTTCATCATCATTGTCATATCTCCCTCATAATAGTAGTCTCAACATGTGGTGAAAATTTCCTTACTTCAAAACCAAGATAAGAAAATCATACAATACCAAATGATTGATAACAACCTCAAGATAAATACATGGCACATTAGATGGGTAAGTACATGGCACATTAGATGGCACATTAACTAAGTACATGGCACATTAGATGGGTAAGTGCATGGCACATTGGACGAACAACATGGCACATTAGATGGGTAAGTACACACATTAAATGATTGATATCAACATGAAGTCTAGACAAGACATTTGTTTTAAATAACACATTCAATGATTGTCATTGGTTTTATGGCCATTGTCAACTTAATAAAACACATTTACCATTATCGACACCAGCATCATGATTTGTCGACCTCTCATGCCTACAGAAATTTCCATTACAGTGTTTTGTCCATCCTTCGACCCTCCGACGAGTATTGTCGACCTCTCGTGCCTGTGGAAATTGCCATTACAATGTTCTGACCATCCTTCATCCCTCCGATGAGTAAGGTTTCAAAGGGAGATTGCTGCAACTTTCTTTAAAGTTACCAAGGGCCAACAATTTGGAGAGAGCCATTATGCCGACTATGAAGGGCCAATGACCGGTAAGTCAGTTACCAACCTTTCATTCAATGCCCTGTATATTTAGGGGTTTAATTGAGTAAGTTGTAGGTGTTTTCTTAAGTGTTGTTCGATGATTATTGGAGCTAGGATGTGACTATTTGAAGGTTTCTAGATATGGCTTATGACTATTTCAAGGCTGATAGGGCTGGGTTGTGACAGTTTGAGCCTGCCTAGGTTGGTTCGTAACCCTTGTTGACCTGCTAGTGTTTGGTTGTGAATGTTATGATCCTATTAAGGTTGATTCGTGACCATAACAAAAACCAACAACATTAAAAATAGATTGTGGATTTATGGGAATGCTCCCTTGGTGAATGTGACTCATTTCTCCACAATTACTGCCTTTTCCCTCCAATATTGGGTCATTTTTGACTATAAAGCATCAGGGTGTCTAAATGAACTGATGCCTCCTACCTTTACTGATCAAACTATTGGCCTGGTCGCCTTACCATCCTACTTGGATCTCAATTACTTATTTTTAGGAGTGAAAACCCCAATGTATTCACATGAAGGTCCCTCCCTATCAAAACTGGACGAATCCAACTAATAAAGATAGGATTTGTGGAGAGGAATTTCTTTATCATTCCCTTACGGGTGGGTGGGACTAGTGAGGGTTACTTTTCTCATTAGGGATGAGGATTCAAATATCTAAAGTAGGTAAATATATCTCCTCGGGAGACCTATCTTTATTATTGACCTAAGAAAGGAAAGAAGGGTACAAAGTTACTATAAATTAGTAGTAAGAAGACATAAAATTTGAATATGGTATGAATCTAAGGGTTGAAATACATTTCTGGGCATGTTTCAGTCTTTAAAGGTGATGAATAACAACATAAAACTAGCTTTGGTAATTTCTAGTCTAATTTTGATGGTTAAAGCTCCAATTTTGGGCATGAGTAGGCATGGTAAGAGAACTCAATTTTCATTTGCAAACTATTTGGAGGGGTTTTGAGTGCATTGTGTGCCCTAGAATAAAAATATATAAATTTGATATAGCCTTTTGCATTAGGTAAGGTTCCAAAAGTATAAACAAGTCATAAAAGCCTTAAAAAATCCAGATTTTCTGTGTGTTAGGGATTCATGTGTATGAAACAAAATCCCTACACTTTGACTGTGTATGCATGCTTTCTATGTATGACAGAAAGCATACATAGTCAATAAAATTTGTTGTGTATGCTTGCTAGAATACACGACAATAAAGCAAATTTTTTTGTTGTGTATTCTAGCAGGCATACACAACAAAACAATTTGCTTGCTTTGCTGTGTATGCTAGTAAGCATGCACAATCAATAAAATTTGCTGTGTATGCTTGCTAGCATACACAACAAATTTTTTTTCTTGCTTGCTATGTATCAACTTTCTTAATGTTATTGGAGGATCAACTTTGAGATTCAAGGAATAGAGCCTAGACGAGGTAGGAATATAGTTCTATTGATGAATATGATTCTAATATAGGCAATGATTCTTGAACATGTATGATTTATGATTTATTCACAATCATTTTTTTAAATGTCCTTTCTCATCGAAAAATCTTCCCCGTTTCCCCATTTTGTGCAACTTAGAATCTAACCATAACCCTAAATCTATAAGATGAACCTTAACTTCATGCTTCTAGGTGTTCAGCTAATACCACTACTGTAGTTGCACATGACCTTGAGGAGTCCAAGCTTGAGCGAGATGATGGTGCCATTGCTAGTATTGATTCTAGTTATATCAGTGGTGATAAGTTTGATGATTGCTCATTTTGATCAATGCCATGTATGATGTATGATCATTGATGTATTTGAATGATATTGGCATCATATCATGTTGTTTTTTTTGGACTCTACAAACCATTTAGGCCTCATTATTTATTTATTTTGTTCTAGATATGTATTGCATTGTTGCACAATAGAATTTGTGTTATCTTGATATATTCACCCTCTAAGATATATACATGACTAGACTTTGGATATTTTGTCTCTAATGTTTTGGAATCATGGATTATGACCTTTAAAATATTGTTTTTTTTTTAAATTTAAAAATTTTAAGCATTTTTTAGTATACCTATGACTGAATACCTTATTTTTTAGTATACCTTTTTTAGGAATTTCTTTATCATTCCCTTATGGGTGGGTGGGACTATCGAGGCTTTCTTTTCTCATTAGGGATAAGGATTCAGAGATCTAAAGGGGGTAAATATATCTCCCTAGGAGACCTATCTTTATGATTCACCTAAGAAAGGAAAGAAGGGCAAAAAGTTACTATAAATTAGCAGTAACAAGACATAACCTTTGAATATGGGCTGAATCTAAGGGTTGAAATACATTTCTGGGCATGTTTCAGTCTTAAAAGGTGATGAATAACAACATAAAACTAGCTTTGGCAAGTTCTAGTCCAATTTTGATGGTTAAAGCTCCAATTTTGGGCATGAGCAGGCATGGTATGAGAACTCAATTCTCATTTACAAACTATTTGGAGGGGTTTTGAGTGCATTGTGTACCCTAGAATAACAATATACAAATTTGATATAGTCTTTTGCATTAGGGAAGGTGCCAAAAGTATAAACAATAGTCATAAAATCCTTCAAAAATCTAGGTTTGCTGTGTAGGCTAGTAGGCATACAAAACAAAAAAAATTGCTTGCTTTGCTATGTATGCTAGTAAGCATACACAATCAATAAAATTTGCTGTGTATGCTTGATAGCATACACAACAAAAAAATTTGTTGTGTATGCTTGATAGCATACACAACAAAAACATTTGCTTGCTTTCTGTGTATCAACTTTCTTAATGTTCTTGGAGGATCAACTTTGAGATTCAAGGACTAGATCCTAGAGGAGGTAGGCATAGAGTTCTATTGATAAATATGATTCTAGTATAGGCAATTATTCTTCGACATGTATGATTTATTATTTATTCACAATCATTTTTTTAAATGTCCTTTCTCATTGAAAACTCTTCCCCATATCCCCATTTTGTGCAACTTAGAATCTAACCATAACCCTAAATATATAAGATGAAACCTAACTTCATGCTTCTAGGTGTTCAACTAATACCACTACTGTAGTTGCACATGACCTTGAGGAGTCCAAGCTCGAACGAGTTGATGGTGCCATTGCTAGTCTTGATTCTAGTTATAACAATGGTGATAAGTCTGATGATTGATCATTTTGATCAATGACATGTATGATTGTACAGGAATCAGAAAAACCACAGTATTCATAATTGTATATCGATGTTTCGAATCCAAAATAGGATCCATCATCAGGACAGTTTGCCCTGATGACAAGGCAAACTGTCCTGATGATGGATCCTATTTTGGATTCGAACCGTTGATATACAATTATGAATACTGTGGGTTTTCTAATTCCTGCTACAATTAACCACCACATAAGTCTTGCTAGATAAATGTATGATCATTGATCATTGATGTATTTGTATGATATTGGCATCATAGCATGTTGTTTTTTTGGACTCTAGAAATTATTTAGGCCTCATTAATTATTTATTTTGTTCTAGATATGTATTGCATTGTTGCACAATAGACTTTGTGTTATCTTGATATATTCACCCTCTAAGATATATACATGACTAGACTTTGGATATTTTGCCTCTAATGTTTTGGAATCACGGATTATGACCTTTAAAATATTGTTTTTTTTAAATTAAAATTTGTAAGCATTTTTTAGTATACAAAGTCATTAAATTCAAATGAGTTGAGTCATTATTGATTCAAAGTCTTAGTCAAAGTTCCTAATAAAAGTTGACTCTCAACTGATTTGGACTCTTAGAGTTCTTAAAACATCGATAGACATTGTGAGAGTACATTAGTATCTTTACTTGATACATTAATTATTAATAATTATGTTGATATTTAAATATATTATTTTCATGTGTATATTATAAATAAAGAATTTCATAAGGATTGTGTACATTCAAGCCTCAATTGAATTAAATAAATTGTTGAATTGTTCCATATGTATAAATGTATAATTGGTAATTGATGAGTAAAATCTACGGTGTAATCTCGATCTTCTTTTTTATTCTTGGCATATATGCACTCTTGGAAGATGTGAATGCTACTACCTACGCATTGTGAGTTGTTTGGCCTGAAGGATCAGTACAATCTTTTCATGGTTGCAATAGTTGTTTTCTCATGTTTAAAATAAATATCACTCAATCTGTTTTGGGTAAAAGGTTGTTGTTGAAATACCAAAGGCAAAACATTGTATCGATGTTGCATATTTGTTGGAAAAGCTAGATTGCAGATTCGTTGAAAAAGATAAATTATAAATACAAGGAAGTAAACTTTTATAGCAATAAGATGTTGGAAGCAGCAATGGAAGATGACACTAATAGGCATAAATTTGCTGTGTATGCTTGCTAGCATACACAACAATCAAGCAATTTTTTGGCTGTGTATGATAGCAAGCATACACAACAAAAACATTTGCTTGCTTTGCTGTGTATGCTAGTAAGCATACACAGTCAATAAAATTTGTTGTGTATGCTTGCTAGCATACACAACAAAAAAATTTGCTTGCTTGCTATGTATGCTTGAAAGCACACACAACAAATTTTATTGATTGTGTATGCTTGCTAGCATACACAGCAAGCATGCATACACAGTCAATTTTTATTATTTTGAAGAACGTTTGGTCCTTTATTTTTGTTGACATTATGAATCATGATGAATGTTATGAATTTATGACTGAAATTTAAATCCATTGATGTATCACAATTCACTATGATATCATGTTACTATGTTAGTGTTACTGACAAGTTGACACATGCTAGATAGTAGAATTTATTTAATTTTTATGTTAATGTTAGTAATTAGTATGTTATTGTTGTTATCTTGTTTATATCATTGTATTAGTATGACATTCATTTTTATTTCAGTCTGAAAATTACATGCTATGATGTTGATGTATCAATATGATTTAACATGTTAAATTGTTAATGTATGATTCATGAATCTATGATTGCGGTTTGTAATGCATCTAGAGGCTAGAACTGCTCCCAAAATGTTGTTTAGAGGCTTAAAACAGTTCATATAATGTCCAGGTTTGGGATTTACGGCTATTTTCATGCCCATATTTGTTACTCTCATGCTGTCTTTTCCCATAATCAGCCCAAAATTAGAAATGAATGTTGTTTTAGGGCTGCTTGAGGCCACAAACAGACCCAGAATTGCCCATAGTGCTGTAAAAATGGTATAGACATGTCTAAAAAGTAATCTTTGTCATAGGACACAGATTTCTAATCCATTTACCAATTACAATCAATCTTTGTCATAGGACAAATATTTATAGAATACCTTTGCTTGTAATTAATAATAACCCCATTAAGTTGGGATCACTTAGAATACTGGGAAATATTGGGACGCAATATACTGCAGAAGGTGTACGAGAAAATGGCTCAAATGTAGACTAGACTAAAGGAAGATAAAAATTGTTAAAATAACTATAAGAATACAAAAGGGGACTTACTTCCATATAGTTGATTTATTGGTGCCTCAAGCCTATCTTGATGAATAAATGGTTTCCTAGAAGATCAAGTTTAAACTCTTCCTAGATTAACCGGTTTCATAAAAAAGAACTATAAAGATAACCAATTGGTTTTTTGTTCTTCTCACAGAGATGAATATTTTATTTTGAAAATTTTTGTGACCTATGTGCTTAGTGGGGACAAGTACTGAATCCACATGTCTCCATATGATTTTATATATGGAAGGCCTTACATAACCCCTCTAAGTTGGAATCACTTAAAGTATCAAGCAATTTTGGGACTCAAGATACTACAAGAGATGGAAGAGCAAATGGCTAAGACAATGATTGTTTATAGAACTATGAGAATACAAAAAGGGACTGATTTCCCTGTAGCTTATTTAATGGTGTCTCCCACCCATCTTGAAGAAGAAATTGTTTTCTAGAATATCAAGTTGCAATTCTTCCTAGATAACCGCATTCAACAAATAAAATTATAAAGATAACCATAAGGTTTTCTAGTTCTTCTCTTAGAGATGAATATTTCAATTTGGACATGTCTATGTCCTATATACTTGGAGGGGAGGTGCGATGAAACTAGTAAATACTTTTTTGTTGTTGTTTCAAAAGGCTTAGCTTTATAAGTCAATATAATGTACAAAGAGTAATCCTTTACATCATTGAATTTCCTCTTACCACCACAATGAGGAAGGAAATCATATCCAACTGGGCTGTAATAGTAGAGGACACAATGTACTCTCCTAGAAAGGAACTTAGCATAAATTTGAGCTTCCTAGTATTCCAAAAAACTTTGGAAATCCATTCAATTGAAACCCTTTTTACGATCCTAAAAGTTGATTTATAAATATTTTTCCATGAATATGATAGAGTAGTGATCCATAGGACATGAAAAATGGACACCAATAAATTTCACCCAAAACATAGCATAATTGCTTCTCAGCTCACAAAATTAGCCCAGAATTGGCTTTCTGCTCATTCTTTGCTACTAAAACACGCCCAGAACTACTGTTCAATTGCATAAGTCAGCCCAGAATATGGATAGGAGGCTTCTTTCTGCTACTAGACATGAGTTCAAGCACCAATAGAAGCCACTTCAAACTTTTTCTTCCACCTTTTTTTCCCATGAAAGATGGCACCAAAAAATTATTAATATATAGTGGTGTAATATTTCCAAGTTAGGCATACATATTATGTTGAGTTCTTGGGATTAAACCACATAGAAGACTTTAAAATTGTCTGATACTAGTGAATCAATTTCTTCTCAACCCCCATATGGGCCTTAAAAATTAAGACGATGTAACTATTTACCTAATCAGTGACTATGAAAAATCATGCATAGGCCTAAAAATACTACAAATGAATTGGAAAATACTACAAAATCATGCATAGGTCATGATCGGTGGTCAATTGGAGTTTTGCTGAGCTAAACTGGGCTAATTCCTAGTGATCAACATTCTGAGCACATCGCAACATCTTAAGCATCAATAAACAATATCTAGGTCTGGTAGTGTTTTGAATAATTCCGGGAGACTTATTATAAGTCCTAGGTCAATTCTGTTCATAAAGGCCATCCGTACGAGGCTTGGTTTTCAATTGTGGCCAAAAAACTACGCATGGTTTCATTTGTCTCTCTGCCTTCATAACAACAGTCAACAACATTTTAGGGAATCTCTGATTTGAGTTTTGGGCATGGCAGAGACTTGAAATATGGTTCATCCTATGGAAGAAATACATCAATACATTGAGTTTGTCTTCCAGCACAAGGGGTGAGCAGAGGTTATAGGATCAATATTTCTCTGTCTATTTTGGCCTATCTTTGACCCACCATCAATGATTGACCTATAGTATATTCTCCATTATATGGTCTCTAAGGAATCTTTAGTGTGCAAAGCAACAATTATTGGTGAGATATATTGTATTTTGATGACAAGAACCAACTGGAAGTGTAGAAAAATTGTTACTGAGGTGACAATGGGTAACACCCTTAGGTTATAGTTGGGCTAGCTTGTTTTTAGGGGCTTAATCACATGTGCTAGCTGAAGCTGTAACAAGGACTTTGTAAAACTACTTTTGGTAGAGTTCATTAATAAATAATTGATGGAGTTGATTGTGTGCCAAATTGTAAGCACAATTGCTTGTGTTTTTTTTTTTAGCTGACATAGATCAAGGCTTAAATGCAACCCCATTCTTATTATGCTCAGTGCACCCATTAGATTGCCTTCTCTTTCTTTGAAGACAAGGTAGACCCTACACATACATAAAAAATTGTAGTTTATGTTGTAGGTTAGATATGTCTGACACTAGCGATGGAAGTCAGGCATTTCTCCACATATATAGACTCAAGCTTCTTGTGCAAAGCGTGCTTTCCACTTGTATGAGGATAGCCATTTTCCAATTCAATACTTTAAGGGTTCAAAAATAAGAGCAACATATTGTTATGCATCCTATTTCAACCAAAATATTGGTAGCTTCTTCCTTATTCACTCCTTAGTATACTTAGTAAAACATGGACTTAAAAGAAGGATTCACATAAAATTTGTCGGAAATTAATGGATAGTAGTCTAGACATATATATGCCAAAATTAATAGCACTGGAGGGATGGAATTATGAGGGATTGATGTCCAGAGAAGGAATGTTTTATCCTTGTGTTGTATAAGTAAGTATTGTGGTTTTCAAACAATTGATCCAACATAAAATTTAAATTGTGGTATACTTTGAAAATCCTACCCTTTCCTTTCAGTTATAGAAATTGTCCTGATAATTCTATACATCCTTTTTCACCTTAGTGGTTCCATAGGCTACTAGGGTGTGGAATGGACATTGTAGTATAAACGAAACAATTATTCCATGACATTTTTAGGCATACATTTCCTTTGTCTATCCGCTATGTTTCCTCATTTCTGGCATATCCTTGCACCTTAGATCTGCAAACCCAGGACTACATTATTCATTTTTTTCAAAACCTGCAAACCCTAATTTCCCTATTGTTTGTCTATTGTTATCTCTCATATACCTCTCAACGTTTGGTTGTAACCCTAAACGATGGAAGTTTTCCATTCCATTAATGAAGAATCCCATTCAATTGAACCCTAAACATGAAGAATTCCATTCAATTCAACCCTAAATGATGGATTCGGATGCAACTAATACAACCTCAAAACCATAATGGCTATCGAGACAAGATTTGGACGGGAGTTTGTTGTGATGAGTTGGAAGTTTTTCTAAGTTATATGTAAGCCTACGGGTGTAGAGTAAGGAGAGAGGAGTGGCCAAGAAAATGAATAATCAGACCAATGTAGACTGGAGAACTGACCTAGAAGTTGTGTGATCAGGTCGGTGTAGTGTTAGAAGCTCTCAGGATGTGAACTCATCTATAGAGATTGGAGAAAGTAATGCATTTCGTCAGATATCCGAGATATATGCTATACCACCAACATCTTAAATTCATTTATATGACTTTAGCCATGTCTACAGGGAGCACAATATGAGTGCAGACTGTTTATCCAAGGAAACATTGAATATGAAGGCTGGCCTCCTCTCCTTCTTGTAACTTTTAGAAGGATAAATCATTGAGGAAGGCATGATATCGTTAATTTAAGAGCCTTTTGATTTGTGCGGCATAGTCTTTTTTGGTTCTTTCTACTATGGGATACATCAACATCTTTCTTGTTTTAGCTAGGGATATAGAGTTTGTTTTCATCCCCTCAGGGGTGTGTTTTCTCCACCCTCGATGCCTCCTTGGATAAACTGTTTGGGCTCCTTATGTTCTCCGTGTGGTATTGCTACTTCATCCATCTTGGGATTGTGGGTTCCATCCCTCCCCTTGAGATATTTTTTGATACTTATGATCTCCACTCGTTAATGGATTGAATTATTGTTAGGACTATGTAAAAGTTACCATTTATTCACTACTGAATTTCAAGCTGGAACACCTCTTTTTCTTCTGGAAAAATGATACAGAATATTTGCAAATGATTTTATCACATATATTGAGATCTGTAAACTTGATCTTTTATATTTTTGGGTGAGGAAACAAACTAAATTAAAATAGGTACACCTAAGAGTATTGTAAAAAACATAGTTTGTATTTTGAGATTAATTGGTTGAAGCATTTGATATGGAATGACTTGATATCTATATCGTGTTAAAGGACTATGTGTTGAATTGTTATACTAGGGAATTATTGATATTATTCAGAATAATGATATCAACATTATGTCATGCTTATAAGTCTTTCCAAGTTTTTTGCTGGTATTTTGCTATTATTTGCCAATTTTATTTTCGGCCATGGTGCATGTAGAACCAAACAGGTATTTGTGAGACTTGTCTTCCTCTAGCGAGGGGAGTTTGGGAAGGCTAGAGGAAAGTGAGACATCCAGTAGGTCTACAAGGGCTAGATCAACTAGATGTTATAAGATAAGAAGAAAATTCAATAAATGCATGGAATTTTTTTTCAAAGGAGGGGGGTCATGTTCATATGATGATGAGAAAGTAGGAGACATCGAGGTGCCCTTAAGGTACAAACACCTAGTGAAACAATGGGTGCCTAGGGATATTTCTCAAGTAAACACTAATTTTTGTGTGAATGAGAGGATATATAGAATTACACTGTCGTCATTACATGGATTGGGGTTGTTTTGCATGGATGGCTTAAAGGTTGGATACAACAGATATACATAATTGATGGAGTATAATGGACCCTCTTACAACTACAGTGATTGGATGCACCTGGTCTAATATACACAAAGTATGCATAGATATGGGTTGTCATCAAATTATATACACCTAAAAGACAAAGCTCAAAATAAAGGAGCAATGTTGTACATTGACGGAAGGCCAAAAAAAACTGGTAATATTGTGGGGTTTATAAACTGTACACAACCGACGTCTACGCTTAAGCAACCCAACTGCATATTCGAGTCACGTGAAGGAAACCGTGTCTTTGTATGTGCCATTAAATCAATAGCTGCTGACGAAGAACTGCTTATTAATTATAATTTGAATTGTGTAGATACAAACATAGTTAGTATGGTTGTGATACATACAACAATTTACCCAACCTTTTATTAATTATTTTAACATCTATAGGATTTTTCGTTAGCATATAATTATAATTTTCTAATAAATTTCATATGTTGAATTTGTAGAGAGGTGATGGGGGGCTCATCACCCCAGCAAAAGGTGAGAGGAGTACATGATCCGTGAGGAAATAGGTATACATAAATTTTTTTATGTTTTAAAATTGTTTTAGTGAATATTCTGGTTTCGTTAGGTAATTTTTAGTATGTTTTTGATGCAGGGTTCTCTCAGGGGCACCTCCCTCTCTGTAGATGTTAGTAGACCTGAATCAAGGTGGCAGGTATACATCAATATTTCCATTGTAATAAATTTAGGATGGACAAACATATCCATTGTTATGTATTTTCATTAGCATATTTGGTTCGTTTACATAATCTTATCTATTTTCCATGCAGAGTGTTGATTAGGGAAGCCAACCGGCTATTGATCATCCGACTGCAGCATTAGGGAAATAGGTAGACATGAATGTAATTTTCCATTTGAAATACTTTAAAATCGTACACATGTATATCGTGTAGCATAATGTTTATTTTGTTGTGTATATTTTCCGTTTTTATGTTTGCGTTCATGATGATAATGTTGTCTACTTTTTTTGCAGGTTAATGACCGGGGAAAGTCCCTAACTATTGATTAGACGATTGGAGCCTTGAGGCAACCTGTAAACCTAAATGTAATTCCATATTCTAAATACTTCAAAATTGTAAACATATAAAACATGTAGCATAATATTTATTTTTGTTATGTATTTGTTAGCTTTTACATATTGCGTTCATTGTGATAATGTTCTCTACTTTTTTTTGCAGGTGGCTGATCGGGGTAAGTCCCCAGCTGTTGACCAGACCACACCCTCGTCTAGGCATCAGGTAAACCTATATGTAATCCTATGAATCTATAACGATAGACAATTTTTGTTAATATGATTTTTTGCGCACGCTATTGCTTCAAAGACTAAGCAATATTTTATATATTTTTGTTGCAGACAGGGCATTTGACTTATGAAGCACCATCTTAACACTCTCTACAGTTTGAGGTCTCTTAGTTGATTAAATATAATGAAATTAGTAGGTCTGTAGACCCGTCAAGGGTGCTATAGAAGACTATAGAAAAACAAAATGAAGAATTGATTCTTCTGACATTGACAGTTCCACAAACAGCAGAGATCAAATCAAATATTCAATTGTTGTTACAGAGATGTCGACAATTGCAAGTAAGTTCCCAAATAATAATGTAAATTCATTTAGAACTTTATAATATTTAATTTTATATGCTATTGAACTTATAATACAATGGTTTGTATTTACAAGAAGTTATGCAACTTTACAGTGGTGGTCAAGGAATTGTTGGTCTCGGTGACCAAACCACTCCATTTACACCACATACTACTCCCTTATTGTCCATTGAACAGTCAACAACATGCTTTGTGACATCCCTGAGGCCAGCAAAGGGTGCAGTCGATGCTGACCGACCCACAATAGATGCTGCAGAAGAAGGGGTGGATGCATGGTTAGATAGAGAGGTGGATGCATTTCTTGGATCTTCTCATGTCTCTAGCACTGGTTCAGTAGTGACAACATTTTTGGTGAATGAAGAAATCGTTCCAATAAAGATAAAGAATATTCCAGGTGATTATAGATTGTTCAATTTAGTTTTTATAATTTGTGTCTAATATACCGATAATATTTTTTAATGTTGACTAATGACGGCATTAATGTTTTCCAGGAAATGATATATTTTATAAACATATGAATGATTTGTCCTTGGAGATATTCGGGCCCACCATCCACACAATGTAGGACAAGCAGGAAAAAACTTTAAAGGATGAGCTAACCAATCGCTTGGTTGGTCTGTTCGGAAAATATACCTTTGATACATCGAAGGTGCTACAGAAGGCTGTACAACATCTGAAAATTGTTCAAGACCAGTATAGGGTTCACCTAGAAAAGAACCCTAGGTATGAGAACCCTCCAATGATTCCATCTAGGGAGTGGAAAGCCCTGGTGGAAGATGGAAAAGAGAAGGGTCTGAGAAAAGCAAGAAATATACCACCAGGAACAGGGAGGTATGCAGTACATTCCAAAATGTAATGGTAAGCCTTATTATTATTAGTTTTTATATCGAATTTGGAACATCGACTAACGTAATTCAACACTTGATTAGGCTATCGAACACATCTAAGGCCACCAAGGAAATAATGGAAAAAATTGGTCAACACAAGCTTGGGCCTGGTGGGTATTCGAACTTGGCGACCCAATATGTAAGTATCAAAAACTTGAAACTGCATCCAAATAATATACAGAAAATGATTTCATTTTATTCTAACAAAAAATGTAAAATTAATGATGTCATGCAAATATGCAGGCTGACTGGTTCAAAGAATTACCCACTCAGGAAGACATGAAGCTTGGCTTCGAACAGGGCTTTGACGCCGTTTTTGAACGCTGGAGAAGCTTGTCTGGGCATACTGCATGATCTTCTGCTGATCCATTTGGTGCACAGGTATATAAAAACTATATAGGTTAATGATAATTTATTAATTCTCGTGCAATTTATTCATTATAAAAAATTAACATAAATTATTTATTCCTTTTTGAGTAGGAAAGTAATGATCCCGTTCATGTCGAGGCAGTACACCAACCAGACGAAGATCATGCTTCAATTCCTGGTAATGAATTTATTAATATGCTACTATTTTGTATAGATAATTGTAGATGATGAACATTAATTCAAATTCTACACGATTCAATTGCAGAGCATGTAGAAGCAGATAACACTGAACAAGTTGAGCCTGTACTGGATAATGATGAACATGCTGATGTGCCCATGCCACGTAAAAAAACACCTTTGTAATGTTTTTTTAAATGAATTACTTGTATTTATAAAAATAAAAATAAATTAATGAAACATTTTGACATTATTGCAGAAATTCATCACCCCTCGCCGCAAGTTCAACCTTGCGAGCAATCTAGTAAGGAGACCGAGGATCATATTCCGGAAGATGCGCTTCTGACTAACTATTTAAGGAGAAGAAAAGTAAAAAGGAAGTGACTAAATAAATTTTTAGTAATTCTTATTTATAATAAAAATTTTTACATGGTTTTTTCCTTTGTTTCATGAATGAATGGTTAAATGAATGCTTTAATGAATGGTTTACTGATTTTTTTTATCAGCTATTGACTAAATGAATGGTTTAATGAATTTTTTTTTTTAGTTGTTGAATGATTGAATTGTTTAATGAATGATTTAAAGAATGATTTAATGAAAGCTTCTTTCAGCTATTGAGTGAAATAATTTGTAGTAAATTGTTATTTGCAAGTAGATGCATTGGGTTTGGGGAATTGAGAGTGATGTGAGCGGGGGGAGGGGCCATAAGAGCTTCCACCTTCACGTGGTTGGTCCTGATTAGTATAGAATATTAAATTATTCTAGAAACAGAGAGGATCTCAATGAATGGTAAGGAAGAATACATTAAAAAAACTATTTCTATAGTTTTAGTGTTTAATTTTTACTATTGTTATTTGACTCTTCCATTGGAACTTGTTAAAGATAGCGTTGAGAAACATTTTCATAGTTAAGAGGCAAGAAATGGCATTTTGATGTGATCGATGGCCTTATATACATAGTGTTTTTGGTTCTCCATGTTTTATCAGGTGGTCTATTATTAACAATTAATTTACTTGAATAGTTGAATAGTATTGTAATAGTATTGTATTTATTTAGATAGGTTTTGTTATTTTTATAAACAAACAAATATTTATTTGATGGGTCCTAACATGAAACTATTGAAACATGACAAAATTTGAAGTTTGTTGAATGATGTTTTGAAAGGTAAAGCAGAAGAAGACATTGCGAAGCTCCACAAATCAAGGTATAATTATGTTTTCTTTTGTTTGATTGAATTGTGTATTGGATATTTATGCATGTGCACACACACACATTTAGTTGATGATGGTGATTACTGTAGCATGGATTTCTCCCTTGCTACAGGGAAAGAATGGCTACCTTCCATCTATAGGACGGAAGGGTAGGGTTACTGATGGTAATGCAAGAAAAATGAAATGTAAATGAAGCAAAGAACAGAAAGGAAAGAGATGGAAACCCTGCACACAAGATTAGACTCCAGAACCTTGCATACACTTGTTAGAACATGAAATAGAACCTGCAAGCAAACTAAGTTAGGCAAAAACTAAAATAAAAATGACATTTAAACAAACGATTATATCTCTTGGTGGAAATAGGCCACCGTGCCCTAGCTTGGAGAAGCACCTCTCTCTTGGTAATGGGGGAGCTATGGCTCAAAGGGAAAATGGATGAGAGGGAGTGTGGGTGGCTTGAGAGGCAAACGGTCTCAAGGAATCCACTCGGGCAACATAATAGTATGCAAGGGAGGAATTTTTTGAGAGTGACCCCCACCCCTCTATTTATAGCTTTTTTAGGGTTCTAAGCCCCCGGTCAGGGATTTTAGCCCCTTTTTTGGGATTTTAGCCCCTTTCGCTCAAACGTTAGCTCCTTTTAGGGTTTTAGGCTCCTTTGAGGGGTTTTAGCCCTTAGGAGAGCTATTTAGGCTCTTTTTAGGGGTTTTTAATCCCTTTTTCATGTTTTTAAGCCTTCTTAAGGGTGTGGGGGTCCAATGGGGTCAAATGAGGGTCGTGCATGGGTGTCCTTGGGTGGTGTAGGCCATGTAGAGCTGAGTGAGGGATTTTTTGGGTTAACATATTGCCCCCTGATGTGTGAGGGTAGGATCTCATTGTATGGCCGACGGACATCATAGGATTTTATGCAGAGAGGTGGTGCTTCCTGGGCTGGGGCATGGTGGATTTTGGTTTTTGTATTAATATGGTTCCGATCAATGGGTGAGATACAAATAATGTGTGACATGTATATGGATGAGTTGGGAATCCCCATGCTTGTAACAATGTCAAAATAATAATCTGATCTATGCTCTATAATACAAGAGCTGATCATGTACAACTGATGATACATAGTGGTTGCCTCAATGAGAGGCTGAATACAATATTGATATGAAGAACTGCTACATTGGACCCATTGAATTCTCATGGAATGCTATATCTTCATGAATGATAGCCTGCTGGAATTGGAATGGTGCATAGCTGTATGGACTCACTGATGGAAAGTCAGAGTCTCTGTGGTATAAGTATGCTGCATCAATCATAAATCTATATAGCAGCTCTACTGGGGCTTCTGAACACTTTCTCCAATGCAACCCAGAAATCATAAGGGACATAAAACTATTTTAGGTCCCTTGAATAGACTCATCAATGTGCTAGAGTCAGGTGACATCCGGGGTCTTCGACCAAATGCTGCATAGACCAATACCCTGTACGAATCTCAATGGTGTGATGATGTAGTTGGAGTCGAGCATGTGAGAAACAACCATCCCGAGAGGCATTAAGGACTCCTCTCAAGTGGTCCAAGGAACTCATCAATGAGGTTAATGAAACCAAGATACAAGGACCTCTGGGTTTATCCTTTGGAATATGTGTTTTTTCGTCGAGAGAGGGAGACCTGTCCTTGGTCAAGGCAATGGTGTTTCCTTCACCAGAAGCGTGAGGGAGATAACCAAAATATGTGAGAAAATATGAGGACTGACCTACTGAATGGGGAGGGGGAAGGGGAAGAGTTGAACAAGGGCATAGGTAGTGTAGTAGACTCAAACTTCCTTTGTTTAGAGTATGACGGCAGGGCGGACTAGGCAGCAAATGAAACTGACTCATGGGAATGGGATCATAGCTGTAATACCGGGAATGTCACTACAGATGGGAAATACTTAGGGGAGGTAGATACTTTTGATATTGATGGGATCAAAGGAAGACACATTGCAGAGTACTTTGAACAAAGGAGACCCAAAGTGGGAATGCTACCAAACTGTTTTCTGTGGGGTGGTGTCTAGAGACACTGTTGTGGTATGATCTCGTGGATTTTTGGCGAGCCTGAGAAAGTAAATGCTCGATGGTGCTTTCAATATTAGAGAGTCTGAAAGCACGAATAAGACTCTAGTGGGGGATCTTTTTCATTGGTAGTCTCCTATGCCCGAAAAAGGATAAAAGTATACATAGGAGAGATCTCCCATCCTGTAGGGGATGAGAGACTTAGTTACCATTGGTAGTCCAATCAGGCCAGAAAAGGTTAAACCTATACTGACTGGATGGTCATTCAGATACTTTTACGAGCATGAACGAAACCAAGTTTGATCGACAATATTTTCTTGATGAGAAGGCTAGAAAAGAGCTTAACGACAACCCATGGTGAGATTTTTCGTAAAGTTCGGCCCCTTTGTCCGAGAAAGCATAAAAGTATGCAGAGGGGAACGGTCTTGGCTTGAATATGCCAAGGTGGTCCTTTTCATTTGATGGTATACATAGTCCACAAAAGGAGATAAACGAGATGATGTAGATGCTCTTTCCTATACTTTAACGAGTGGGAAAGGAAGCAGCTGCACTCGATAATCTTTTCATTCTTTTAGGATTCAGAAAAGAGCTTAAAAGAAACTCTAGTATGGTCAATTGATTACAGTGGCATAGGCTGTGCCCCATGTCGGGACGGTGGACAATAGTCCAAAGGTCATCCGCGCAGTATGGACAGAGTAGATGGCTCTTAAACATACCAATACATGCACGGGATAGATCGCAGCAGAGGCATGCGACTTGGTGTGGCAGAGGCACACAAACCGAGGTTGCTCTCGAACAGAGGTCAGGAGAGTTGTGTGTGAATTGTGGTGGATGGACTTTACTACATGTGATGTGAGTGCAAGTCTGGAGGCAATTATATGCCAAATTCATGCAAAGGAAATGATCCATCTTTCAGATGGTGGTCTGGATATCTGCATAAGGTGCGGTGGATGGAGTAGACAAGTATGTGTTAAAATAAAAATGATGTTCCTTATGGGCGGTGGCCCGAGAACCCGCATGAGTGGTGGTAGGAAAGTGTGATGCAAGTACAAGTCTGTAGATACTTACATCATCATGATGTGGATCACAAATTGAGGTAACTTTCAGGAAGCGGTCCTGAAATTTGTTTGTTAAACATGAGACGATGGTCTCATAAGCAGAAGGAAATTTGAGCCCGGAGGTGTGAGAGGTGTCTCTAACCAGTTTCGGGTGACTTTGGATTAGCAGCTAATGGTGCTGCCCCTAACTTGTGGTAAAAACATTGAAAAATAAGAAAAGAAAATGAAGCAACTCATTGGTGATGTTAAGCGTAAAATATCTTGAGGTAGAGCTCGTTGCGGGGGTTTTCCAAGAATTGTCCATCATAGTCAATAAGGGTGTATGCCCCTTTTCCGAGGCAACAGTGGATGACATATGGGACGTACCACATTGAATCAAACTTTCCTTTTCCCAACTTATTGTTGGGTTGGTCGTAGACTAGAACCATATCACCTACGTTGAAGGTGCGAGGGTGGACATGGGAGTCATAGTGGGCCTTTGACTGTGTTTTCCCTGTTTCAATGGCTTGGAGGGTAGATCGATGGTCTTCTATGGTTTGCTCAAGTTGGAGGAGTTGTTCTTCTAAAGGTGAAGTATCAGGGAGGAGTTATACTGCGAGGCGGAGGGATGGGATTTGGCACTCTATAGGGAGTACTGATTTAACGCCATGTACTAGGCGAAAAGGAGTGAAACCGATTGTGGTTTTTGTGGATGTGTGATAAGCCCATAGAGCAGAGAATAACATGTGATTCCAGTTGGTTTTATGGTTTCCCACTATCCTTTGGAGCATTGTTTTGATGATTTTGTTGACTGCTTCAACTTAGCCATTGCCCTGGGGGTAGTAGGAAGATGAGTACTGGTGTTTGAACTTCAACATGGTTGACAACTTAGCCTAAAAAATGTCTTGAAAATGTGCTCCATGGGCTGAGATTAATTGTTTAGGAACACCAAATCATGAAATAACATGGTTGAAGAAGAAGCATGCTGTTGTTTCACTTTTGCAATCAAATGTGGGCATAGCATCAGCCCACTTAGTGAAGTAATCGATTGCCATAATGATGTATTTATGACCGTTGGTTGAGATAGGGTTGATTGTCATGAAGTAGATTTCCCATTTGCAGAAAGGCCCGACTGTGACTATGGGGTGTAATGGTGTGTGGGGGGGGGGGGGGTTCTTGCCTTTGGGGAAAAGAGCTGACAGCTGCAACAATGCTTGACTGCCTTTATGCAATCAGCAAAGATAGAAGGCCAGAAGTAGCCAGCGTGTAGAATCTTCTGGGTGGTTGCCATGCCTGAGAGGCGGCCACCACAGGCTCCACTATGACAGTCGTTGAGGATGGTCTCGGCCTCATCACAGGTGAAGCCACGATGTAGGATGGTATCAATGCCTCGATGATACAGAACATCTCCAATCAGCAAGTGGAAAATGGCTTGATGTCGGATGCGTCGCCTATCCTCACAGTTTAAGTGCACTGTGAACTTCTGTGTTCGTAAATATAGAAGGATGTCCCCATACCATACGTCTTCCGTGGATACGATGAATAGAAAATAATTAGGGAGGTCATCCTTGGGTGGTGATGATGTGGTTAAAGGGGGGAAGTCGGTCATGAGCGTGGCCAGCGCGAGTGCCTTTGTGATTTTTGGGGAAACAAATTCTAAGTCGAATTCTTGGAGAGTGACTACCCACTTAGTCGCGTGACCTTGTAGGAGGCACCGGCTTAAGAGGTGCCACATTGGGTTTGAACTGGCCACTACATGAGTATGGTTTGCAATGATGTAGTGGCGCAAATTTTGAGCCAAGAAGACAACGACAAGGGCCAATTTCTCCTCGGGTGAATATCATAGTGGGGGGCCTGTCAGCTTCTGACTGATGTAATAAATCACGTGCTCATGGCGAGCATCGTCTTCTTGGACCAAGACTCCAGCAATGGCATTGTCTGAGGTGGACACGTAGAGAATGAAGTCTCGGGTGAAGTCTGGTGCTGAGAGTAATGGTGCAGAAGCCAAGGCTTACTTGAGTGCATCAAATGATTCTTGTGTTTGCTAATCCCAAACAAAAGGGATTTTTGTGCAGAGCAGGCAGATGAATCCGTAGGATTTTGTTGCATATTATGGTACAAAGCGGCGAAGGAAGTTGGCCTTGCCTTGGAGGATCTGTAGTTAGTGCCTAGTTTTTTGTGAAGGAAGATCAAGGATAGCCTAAAATTTGAGGGGGTCTACCGTTATCCCTTTGTGGGATACGATGAACCTTAGTAGACGGACTGTTGGGACACAAAAAATGCACTTTAGGGGATTCAGGTAAATTTTGTACTTGTGGTAATGTAAAAATACTTGCCGCAAGTCGTCCATATGTTGTGCTCGTTTTGGTGATCGAGCGGTAAGATCGTCCAGGTAGACCAATATGATATGGATTAGATCATGGAAACAATATGTCATGGCATGCTGGAAGGTGGCTCCAACATTTTTTAGGCCAAAGGGAATGACTCGATATGCGAATGTGCCCCACAGGGTTGTGAATGCAGTATTGTAACGATCTTCTTTTCGGATCCAGATTTGGTTATATCCGGAAAATCTGTTCATGAAGGAAAAGACCTCATGTCCGACGCATGCATCGATAATCTGATCGATGAAGGGTGTTGGTAAGTTGTCTTTGGGACATGCCCCATTTAGATCACAGAAGTCTATGAAAATGTAGATGGTACCCTATTTTTTATTCAAGGGAACATGATTAGAAACCCAAGTGGTGCACACAATGGGGTATATGAAGCCGGCTGTGCGCAGCTTCTCTTTCTCGCCTTTGACCGTGGCCACTTTGGAAGGATGGATGGGCCATTTCTTTTGGTGTATAGGGGCCACATCAGGGCATGTGTCGATGTGGTGTTCCACGATGGATGGATCCAGCCCAGGAATTTCAGCGTAAGACTAGGCAAAGATGTCGCGAAATTCTTGGAAGAGAGCTTTGTAGGTAGTGACTTCTTCCAGGGAGCAGGATGCCCCCAACATGATTTCTTCAACAACCTCAGGATTGGTTGAGATGTTGATTTTGATGGTTGGAGATATGTTGGCCATGTTCCCTTCTTCGAAGGCGTCTAGTGCTGGAATGGGGTTTTTGAACCAGTTGACTTTCCCATGAATGAAATCTTTAGTTTCCATGAAAAACTGGTAAGATTGCGACACAAGTTCTTTGGGGAGAAAGAATGAGTGATGGTGTATGCTGTCCCATGGGTATTCCAGGGTGGTTAAGGCTTCAAGTATCTCCTCATCATTTCGGAAGCAATGAAGAGACAGGTCTGATGGACCGTCGTTGGTGGTGGAGACAAGAGGGTTAGTAGATCTAGACATCATGTAAATGGACATGGTGTCCGAAGAAGGAGGTGGGGGGTGAACTTCTTCGATTAGGGTGATCTCATATTCAAGGAAATGTTGATGAAGGTTGGATAAATCCATTCAGAACTTGGGCAAGTATTGACAGTGGCGAGAATAGTGTCCATATAGTCTGCAAAGGGCACAAGCATGGTTTGTTCTCAATGACTTGTTTCTCATTATTGGCATGCTTGGAAGTTCAACCACGGGGAGGTTTTTGGTTGTATCCATGGCATCCAAATGTGTGTAGATTATAGGAATCTCAAGGCAGTTCTGAGTTGGATGGACCTGTTCTTTGCAGATAGTTGAAGGCGAGATCTGTTGAGGTTCAGTAGTAGCTTTTGCGTTCTTGCCCCTGTCCCTTTTTGGGTGGGGCTGTGCGGGTGCGGGTGTGGTGGTTGGTTTTTGCGGGTTGGGTGGAGCATGAGACTCGACCGCAATGGGTTGCACAGGGGTTAAGACTACCTGGGGAATTGGTGGTTGAGCTGGTGGATCAAGATACCACACGAGAATTCCCAATGTAAAGTTGGGTAAGTTTAAGGCGGCCATTATTGGCTTGCTCATGACACCAGGCGGGGGAAAGAGGAAGGGAATTGTGTTGACTAGAGAGGATCCCAGATAACTCCCAGATGGTTGTATGTGAGGATGAGGTTGTGGTTGTGACTGCGTGTAATGCTACTACTATGAATGATGTTGCAACTACCATTGATGTTGCGGCTATAGATAGTGTTGTCGTTGCAGTTGGGGCTACGGCTGCAATTGTTGTTTGGGTGCAGCGGTGCTGGATGAGAGCATGCACAAGTCTGCAGTCTCATTTGGTCTCAGTGGTGGTGACACTAAGGGGAAAGAAACCATCATGTTGGTATCGGAAAACAACCCAGGGCCCACATTCAACAATGGGGAGGCTGGTATGTTGTCAACTATGGTGTTGACTACAGGGATAACATTGGCATGTGTGGTCATCCGTTGTGGATCAATGGTGTTGATCATAGGGATAACATTGGCAGGTGCCATTAGCCCTTGCAGATCATGATAAGTCAGTTGGTCAACCGCCACTATTTTTTCTTCATGGGGGAACATCATGAGACGAAAAACAATTGATGCTATGGCTCTCATAGCGTACTTATAACTTCTTTCAAGGAGAAGGTTATAGTCTAATTGGGCATTGACAACCTCTATGTCAATCAGAACTGTCTTCCTGGCCAATGTGATGGGGACATGGGGGAGGATTCCTTGGGTTTTAGTGGGATGGCCATCATAAGCCCGCAAAGTTGTGGAGGATGGTTGCAAAATTGGGGATCCAAGTTTCTACCAGACTAGGGTAGACATAACGCACATGGATTCTCCCTCATCCACTATGCACCGGTGCACAACCAAATTTTGAATAGACACTGGGATTTGAAAGGAAATGGTTGATGGAATTTGCGGTTCTCCATTCTCTGTGTCGAATGTGATCAACTTGGAGTCAGAAGGGTCTACGGCCCCAAGGGCAGCTAGTAAGGCTTTTCGCTGCGTTGGGAAAGTTTTGAGTACCTCAAGAGCGAACATGGCGGTAGGTGTTTGGGCCAAACCATCCACGATGCTGTAGCTGACAACAACTCTATCCATGGTGTTATTGGAAACCTAGCATATGGGGGGGCGCAGGAAAGGGGGTAACTAAAGAGGTACATTGACTGTTTTAGACGTAGATGCCGCTGATGTGTCAGTGGGTTCGGTGTTGGCTCCATACTGATTTTTCCTGGTTTGTAGATTGACCTCTTCAGTTGTCATAGCTAGCAGGTGGTGGACACCTATTTCTGCCATGCGAGGTGCCCCTGGAGCATTGGGATTGGGTTGGGGAGGGGGTGCGGTTGCCACCAATCCTTGGATTGGTAATGGGTTTTGGAGCAACATAGGAGGAGGTCCTTGTGGTGCCGGGTTGGGTTGGGCTTGGTTCATTGTATTGGTGGAATGTTGAACCTCATTTCTAATGGCTTGTTTAGCACAACCCATGAAGGGACACTTGAATGTGTAGTGCCCGTAGACCTCGCATAATGTGCACGGTTGGTTTGTCTGCAATGGAGTGTTGCGTCTTGGTGCATTTGGTCGTTGAGGATTTTGGGCTGGCCGGTTCGCCAAGCATTGTTGGAAGGATTTGGTTGTTGATCGCCCCCCTGTTGTTGATTGTTGCCTTGGTTTCGGGGTTGGTTATTCCTGGCTTGCCCTTGTTGGTTATTGGGGGCTGGCTGGTTGGGATGGTTTTGTTGTGCAAAAACTTGTCCCAATGGAGCAGGTGGAGCATAGGCGGGGGCTTGAACATCCTGTATCGATGGTGTATAGTAGATTTGGGTGGGTGCCAGTGCCACAAATGTGGGTATTTGTCCTGCGTATTGCTGTGTTGGCCAAGCCAAGGCTTGACCTTAATACAGTGGCGTAGGTTGTGCGTAAGAAGTTGTGGCTCTAGACTGGGACATCATTCTTGCATAGTCCAGAGTTTCGTTTTGGTAGGAAACACTAGCAATGTTTCTTGGTTGTGGTGGTATTGAAGGTGGTGTCGGACGGTGCTATGGTTGGTGAGAGACAGAACCTAAGATGCCATCTGTAGCATGAGATGCCCCCAGTGCATCCCAATAGGAAGTGCCTGCACAGGGAGTGTCTGGAATGACGGTGTAAAGGTATCCAGACTATGCATAGATTAGATCAAACTCTTGAGCTTTCAAGATGGCCTCCTCTTCAGATTGGGGATGTTCGGATGCGATGTCCTTTGCTATAGGTGGGAGCAAGGTTTTAAGGAACTAATATAGGAAGATCCTGTCATCAAGTTGGATCTTACACAAACTACGGCATCTCCGCCACTCATGGATGTGGTCAGTTATGTGGGTTGCAGTATTCTGGTGGCAAGATAACAAGATGTCCACCCCTTCGTCATATCTGACGAGGAGTTGGAAATATTGCAAGAACATGAAAGCCAGGGAGTTGAAATCCAGGTACTTGGATTGTGGTAGCTCAATGTACCATTTGGATGCAGCACCTGTGAGGGTGCCATTAGAGAGAATTTGAGGTCAAAAATGGGCCTCAAAAGGACCAAAATGTACTATAAAAATCAACCAATTACATTCTAGTAGATGACATCATCCCCCATGGTTGAGGTGGCATTGCATGAGTTAAGAATGCTTATTTGTCACATTTTCTATGGTGGATGAAAACCCATAGTTAACCAAGGTAGTGGTACAAGTACTTTTAAGTCATCAAGTGAAGTACTCATAATAAAAGTCATTTCACACTTTCTCATAAAATAATATTATTGTTATTTTCAAGTAAAGTACTCACAATTCACTTTCTTATAAAATAATATTATTGTCATTTTCAAGTAAAGTACTCATAATTCATAAAAATGTCTTTTCACATTTTTTAAATTTTAAATTATACATTCACTCAATTGTATTTAATATTATAATGTCAAACTAATATATATATATATAATCTTGTACTTTTAAAATAAATTAAATTCATGAATGATATTTATATGAAAAAAATATGTTAGTTATGCATATAAATTAAATTCATTTTTGTTTAATTTTATTTACAAGTTCAAGACAAATAAATGCTAAAGGAAAATAATTTTTTGGGAATTTACAATGAATCTTAGTCACATCATTGTAGAGTTATTTTATTAATTTTATTTATAGTCAATTTAAAAAAGTAACTCAACCATGGTTATTTATATTTTGCATAAAAAGTAGTGTAGGAGGTGAGTTGTCATATATACCTACCCCATAAAACCCTTAACTCATAATATTTTAATATATCTTATATTTTTGTAGTACATCTCTTAGGAGGCCCATTTTTGACCTCAAATTCTCTCTAATGGTTGGAATAGTCTTAGCCTGATTGAATCATCTACGATGCTATTTGATGAGCACCATAGATGAAATGTCATGATGTGGTTTTGGGGGCACTCCCCTGCCTTCCCTTCAAACTTGGGAATTTCTCAGGGAAGTTTGGTTGGGATGGGAGGCCAAAACGTTTGATGGTAGATAGGGTCATTTGTTATCCGAGCCAAATCAAGCAAGTTGAGACGTGCCATGAAAGGAAGGTTTGACCCCAGGTTGATGTGAGATGGGGCAGTGATGGTAGTGGGATTTGTAGGTGCATAATGCACCTGCATAGCTGGGGGTACTTGTGGCACCATTGTCCCGAAGTGTGGTGGGAGGGATAGTGTGGGTAGAAGGACCACTGCCCCCATGTAAGACAGGAGGGGCAGTGTAGGTGGAAGAGCCACTGCCCCCATGTGTTACAGGTGGGACAACTTGAATGGTCAATATTGGTGGTGGTAGCTGGCTTATGATGGTTTTCATAACCATGCTGGGGCCACTTGTAGGGTTGTTGGTGATAGTTTGTGGTGTGGACATGGGTCCACTAGCAATCACTGCGCCGAAAAATGGATCCAGGTTTGCACCAGCCATGGGGCTTGATGGTGCAGTGTGCAGATCTGGTTCAGACTGATATGGGTTTGAATTTGAATCAAAGGCTGTGTGGCCTTCTAATGGTGTGGAAGGTCATCGAGAATGGTCTCAACGATGTCAGTTTAATGACCCAAACTGTGGTGGTTCACCTCTTAGGCGTGAGGAAGAGCATGAGGGATCAATCGTGTCAAATTTGTATGTCAAAATGGTGGTAATGATTTTTGGACCCCGGTCTTAATGGCTTCCTATTGGCTGCAGGTGGTCACTCAGCCACCAAGGCTGCTAGAAGACAACACTTGGATTTTTCCTCATGGGAGTGCTACTTAATTGATGGGGGTCGTTCCCCATTTTGCTTGGCAATTCCTCTCAGCGGCCAGCTACTTTGGGGTTCCCGTGGTACTCCTCACAATGAGTTTTTGGGTTGAGCCCAAGTACTTTTCATGGTTAAGGTAGTCAGGGACTTATGTCCTAAAAAACTGCAGATGTTTAAATTAGTGTAAATTGTAAATTTTACTTGCTCACTCAGCATCATGAATTGAGTTGGGTTGATTTATATGGTATGGTGTGTATGTCTTTTGTCTTTCTGTTATATCTGGTGGCTACTTAAATGGTTTATGAATATTCTACAGAGTTCATTACTTTGTGATGAAAGCAGTAAATAGTAATCAGAAATTTTTAGACATGTACCATTTGTGATCCTGAACTATGATAGCCTGCCTAAGTGACTACCTTACACCTATATTTCTCTTCAACTAGGAGAGGGTGCTGGGATCTCAACACAATGGGACTAAGCCCATCCATAGATCCATAGGTCACCCTCTGGATGCGAGGTTGGTCAACAAGGAGGATGCTAAGCACCTTGAGAATCCTGCCTTCTCTACCCCCTCTACCTTCCAAGTTGCCTGTTTTTAGTGGCTTTGAAAAATAATAGGTGAAGTTCCTATTACTATACAAGCTTCACCCTTCGTCTTATCCCAGAATACCCCGAAGGGTGATGACTGGGTAGAGGAGGAAGGGTTAGGCAAGATGTTTATTTTAAGTAAATTTTAATCAAGCTATGTTCATTAACCCACTAACCATTTATTTACACTTTGATTTATAGATTTTGCAAATGAAATGAATAGAAACAGAAATAAAAACAATTTGGACGGACAGAGGCGGCTAAGCCGCACCGACAGTCCTTAAATTTAAAAAAATCAAACTCTGAGTGACAGATCGCACTTTTTAGGTCAAATGTGGCGAGGGGGTCATGAAATTTTCCCATAAACAAGTGAGGGGGTCGCACCTTTTGGGGCTAAATAGGCGACCTGGTCGCACCTGTGAAGCCAAAATGAGCGACTTGGTCCCCTCTCTGGGCCTGATAAAAGCGACCTGCTCCAGAAACTGAAATTGTTTTGGTCCTGAGTCAGATCCAGTCGACAGTAACCTGTACTGTGTCCAAATGCACTCGAATTTTCCTTGAGGAGGCTCGGTAGTAACTAGAATCTAAGCTATATTTTAATAGAAAATTAAAACAGGGCAAAAAATAGAACTAAAAACTGAAACTTTGAAAAATAAACCCAGGGATCCTGTGGGATTGACTTGGTATGGTCGCCAATTCTGTAGCAGGGATTTCTCCCTTGCTACAGGGTAGGAATGGATACCTTCCATCTATAGGATGGAAGGGTAGGGTTCCTGATGGTAATGCAAGAAAAACAAAATGTAAATGAAGCAAAGAACATAAAGGAAAGAGATGGAAACCCTGCACACAAGATTAGACTCCAGAACCCTGCATACACTTGTTAGAACATGAAATAGAACCTGCAGGCAAACTGAGTTAGGCAAAAACTAAAATAAAAATGACATTTAAACAAAATATTATACCTCTTGGTGGAAATGAGCCACCATTCCCTAGCTTGGAGAAGCACGTCTCTCTTGGAAATGGGGGAGCTATGGCTCAGAGGGAAAATGGATGTGAGGGAGTGTGGGTGGATTGAGAGGCAAATGGTCTCAAGGAATTCACTCAGGCAGCATAACAGTATGCAAGGGAGGAATGTTTTGAGAGTGACCCCCACCCCTCTATTTATAGCTTTTTTAGAGTTCTAAGCCACTGGTCAGGGATTTTAGCCCCTTTCGCTCAAACTTTAGATCCTTTTAGGGTTTTAGGATCCTTTGAGGGGTTTTAGCCCATGGGAGAGCTATTTAGGCTATTTTTAGGGGTTTTTAAGTCCTTTTCATGTTTTTAATCCTTCTTGAGGGTGTGGGGGTCTAATGGGGTCAAATGAGGGTCATGCATGGGTGTCCTTGGGTGGTGTAGGCCATGTAGAGATGAGTGAGGAATTTTTTGGGTTAACAATTACCATACATTCATGCGAACTTTGTTCTATCTGATCTATAAAATTACCTTAAATATTTTTATTTATCAGGTTGTTTCTATGATTGAATAACTTGTAAAAGAAACTTCTGATCTTTATGAGTTAGTAAGTTGTAGAATCCAATATTTTCACAAATATTTTTAAAAATAGATCTAATGTATTTGTAGGCCAAGAAGTAAAAGAGAGTAATTTTATAATGTATATATATAGCCTTTCCTTTATGTCATTCCAATAGTATCATTAGAGTATGGTACTGGTGAGCTATTAGCAAACCCTATTCTTAGCTTGAGTGTATGAGGTTGGGGCCAAGTGTCTTTTTGGGTTCACTAGGCACAAAGCCTCAATATGGTTATATTCATGGCTTGATCTAGATCTGAAAGCTAGGTTTTAATCGTCCACCCAATATGATGAAATTATTTTGATATCTCATTAATCATGAGTCAACCGTCCACATATCCCACAGATCGAACGTTGATAAACTAGGGCACTTACCAACAAGCTTCATCCATAAACTAGGGCACTTACCAACAATGTGCACTATGTCATACTCAACAAATAATTAGAATAAAAAACCCTTTGCATTAGGTTGGATTGACACCATATTCTCCAAGAAGGAAATCCATAAGTCTTCTACAGATTTTATAGTGATGATCATAAGCTATGAAACCCTCGTATCATGATATGCAATAGTCCTTTTTCTCCTCCTTTAAGAGTTGTAACTACTGAAAATTACCACTATGTAGGGTTGTAACTGTTGAACATGTCAGAGGAAATTTTAGGAATTCTCCACTTTAGTAAACAAAGACTGAACATTACCACTCTAAGGAAGGAAATATTGCATTTCTTAATTGGTTAGTTGTAGAATATTGCATTTCTTAATTGGTTGGTTTTATATCCTTTATGTAGACCTTATCCACTATATCAAGGATTCTCTTAGACATCAACCTAGCAAAACCTTGTCCACAAACCATTGCAGTTGGATTTAACTGAAGGTCTTAGTCCTGGATCTCGGTGATCCACCTATCCCTTGTCTCACTGCTCTCCTATTGCAAAAGTATATCCTTCACCATGGGATTAGGAATGTAGGCCACCGTCTTAGCATTCCAAAAGTGATCATGAAATTAGTTAGGTGCCTTCACCAAGGCATAAGATTGTGTTTCTATTGAGGCTTAAGTCAACCTTTCCCCATGAAGTGCGTTGCTCATGAAAGTAATTGGTTTCCCACTCCCTTTCTGATTTTTTGTAAGAAAATAGCATATAATTTGCTTGATATATCTGCAAAGGCTTTCTTTGCTTCTTCTCTCCTCTTCTTCAAACTCGATTTTATCCAGATGATTTAACCAAAATATTTCCCAAAAAGAACCAAGAAATGTTTCATTGTATTCAAGATTGGTTGTAACCAAAAGTTTCAAAAACATAATTGGAAACAAAGGCATACATGAGAGGAGTACCGTTTCCAATTCATCTAAAGAGGAATGAAAGATTCAAGTCATGATATTTCTTCAACATATTTGATATAGGCCTTCCAATTTTTGCAAAAATAGGAAATGAAACACTTTACAGAATTGATGCAACCAAAGAAAGATTGAATGGCTTGTTTTTTTTAGTAAAAAGAATCTCCTAGATATGCTTCACTATTTTAGGATCAATCCTTACTCCAAGATTTTGTTCCAAAATCTTTCCTTCAAAGACCCCCAAGATGATTTTTCTGAATTCAGCGATATGCCCAAGGATTTGCACCTGTCAACAATATTGCTAAGTGTCCAATATGATCATCCCTATTCTTCGAAAAAAGAGTGATATCATCTTGGTACACTTCTATGTACTCATTGGAGAAAGAAAAGTCCATAGTAAATTGGAAAGTGGCTTTAGAAGTTGTTAATTCAAAAGGCATCCACACATATGCATAAGTCCCCCAAGGGGTAGCGAAAGCAATTTTATATCTCTCATTAAAACAAAAATTAAATAGATATGAAAAGGTAGGGTTGAGGACATGAATGGGACAATGAAGTGTCCCATTCCAGCAGTGATCAATCCTCTCTCAAAGCATTAGTTATTTCTCAAGGCCATCATTTGTTGGGTAACTTTACTCATAGAAAAAGTTGATAGCTTCTTTGGCCCTATCCATAGAGCTTCATACAAGTGGCCCATTATGGGATTTCCCCATTAACTAAATGGAGAACCTTTACCAAAATATTTTTGATTGAGCACACTTCCTCCACTCCTTGCTTTTCCCCATCAACTAAATGAAGAACCTTTACCAAAATTTTGTTGATTGAGCACTCTTCCTCCACTCCTTTCCAATATCCATCTTGGTTTATGAGTTTTTTCTATAGGCACAACCATGCCACTTATGAGAAAGAAACATCTCTTCAGCTTCAGTTCACAACAGTTAAGGGATAGGAGGGAAATGAAATTGGTGACAAAAATGCGTAATTCTAGGGTGCAAGAACTCCTTGTTCCTTGTGAATCACCTCATGAGACTAAGGACAAATGCATGGTTATATATGTATTTGGTCATGTTCATGCCTTGATCAATGGTGGCATTGACAAATGTGAGTTTGCTGATATCCTCGAGCATCAATCAATGCAATGGTAAACACATGTAGTCGAAGACAATGTGGGGTGCTTCTCCACTAGAAACTTGCCGATGCCTACATATTTAGCAACATTATTGGTGATTACCTGCACCACATGCTGCACAATTTTTTGACAAATTCATCCAACTAAAAACAGAACAATGCTACATCTTTAACATGTAAAGATGCATCATAAACTTTGTGCCCTTTTTGCAGTTTACTATGAAATTAACAAGGGACTTTCCCTTCCCATTTTTCCAACCATCATAATAAACCATGCATCTATTGCCCCCTAATGATTTTCTTGGATCCTCCAGTTGAGTGATCCCTATATTGGCCTTTTCCTTTTGAAGGAGTGCACCACCACTACTTCTCATAGGTCAGGGGATTTATATCATAGGCCAATTGGACCAATCAATAGTGTCAGCAACAAGCATACCCTAGGAGAAGACACTAGTATTGGAAACGGTCAATGATTTGTTCAATTTTTATGAGCCTGAATTTATTTACTGTGAGAAGGAATAGCCTGCAAAAGAGTGTGCTTGATGACAAATTCAAATGGAAAGTATGTAGTTGGTGAATTAGATGAATTTCTAGTTTTTATTGCTATAATTTGCTGCTCTATATATTACAATGTATTATCTTTTCTAGGCTCATGAAATGGACAAGAGAAAGGAGGGTAAGCCTGGTGAAGCTAGAGCTTCTTTAAGATGCTCTGTTAGAGACAATGGGTAAGGCTACTACTTTTTGTATTAAGCATATCTATTTAATTTATTTTGGTTTGATTTATAATTTTTTGTATGTTTGGCCATGCTTCCAAAAGTTTTTTGTGTGATATTTTTCTTAAAATAAATGCAAGTGTCTCATTTAGGAAAAACTTGCTTCTGTTAAGGCACTCCTTGTAATGTCAAGGGGTCAAACCTTGTTTGAAAACTGTGTGCTGCACATGGCACAGCATTTGTATGACTAGGGGTATAGTGGTAGTGGATCGGAATAGACTTGGTATTATACATGTACAAGCTTGATCTCAGGTGCTGATTACCCTAGTTATAAAACAATTACTTAGGCTTCCAAATTGTAAAGCTTTGTTGTAATTTTAGCATTAAAATTTTATCCCATTTCAAGTTGTTATTTCTAAACTGCTTTCTTGATAGATGAGCCAAAAATGGAATGGATTTTCAATGTGGAAGTTGTGGCTGAATCACCAATCCTTTTTGTTTTTATCCTCTCTCATGAGAGTGAGCATGTACATACAATATCTCCATAAATTTCTCCCCAACGGAAATGAAATTTGGACTAGTAAGTAACACCCTTTGATGCCTTCTTTCAAATGCTACTGGTATCACTACAACTAGACGCCAGAGTATTCATATATCTATATTTTAGTGAACCCTACTAGTTTTTGCAAGGTTTCATGACTGTTTATGAACCCTTAATTGTATGCATTGTTCCTTTGATATTCTCACACCTCTGATACTGAATCGTTTACCGGTGATAGACATGGATTTATTATTTCCAACTCTTCAAAACACACTCAATTTGGAGGTCTTATAAAATGTTATAGATCCAGTAGCTTAGATGTACTCCTTGAAGTGTTCAAAGAATCATTTTATCTGAAACCACTTGTAATGAATAAAGTAAACAATAAAGCATGATAAACTTGCACACACACAATATACAGTAAAATGCATTAGTGGCACTTCTCTAAAAATTATTATTAGAATGGATCACAAAATAACTCCTTAGACATTAAGAGATTACTTTGAATAACCTAAATACATCCATATACAATAATCATAATCCAATGCATACAATATTGGCTATATTTACCTTGATATACTTGTTCTCACCCATTGCTCATGCATGCCCACTACTAGGCTAACCTACTATTTACATATACATATGACCATTTACAAAATTCCACTTGAAAATGATTCCTTTATGCTCAATGAAAGATAAGCATTGCAATCGAATAGGACGGGCACCACAAGTGTCTTGTTTCCAAGGTGAAATAACCCTCAAACTTCATAGGAACAATTACTCAACATAAGCGCTTTCATTTGGTTAAGTTTCCATGACATGATGGGACTCTTCCCTTTCAATTATTGAGCACTTACACTTGGAATGATCTGGTAATCCATGTCTCCAGGGGTTTTAAATTTTAGTGGGTGTCTTGACATGCTATTGTCTTCACTACTTAAATGTAACCCCATCATATGCTTGTTTTTCCTTGGGATAGAATGCCATCAAGTTATTGAAATACCATCATATTTATTTATGTATTCATGATTTTATTTATTTTTAGATAGAGGATTGAGGTACATTTAAAAATATGTATTTGTCAGCTATATTGATCTATATTCTCCTTTCTATATTTGTTTCCAACTTTCCACCTTTCCATTCAACTTATATGGGTTACAACTTAAATTGTTTTGATCAAGATATTCAAAAGTTTTCATGGTTGTAGACCTTTTTATTTTATATCTATTGTTTAGAATTATAAATAGCATTCCAAAAAAGTGAATAGAATTCTACACTGATAAAGCAGGTTCGACTCAATTTTGAATCTATTTTAGTGATTTTCAAGGTTGAGCCCAATAAAAATAGTGGCTAGGATAAGATGACTATTCTAAATATTCTTTCTCTTGTCTTTTATGTCTGGAGGGTCCAAAAGGATTGGGAATTTTACTTGCTTGTAATGAAGTCAAATTCCTACAACAAAGTGGAGAAGTTAGCCTTTCCTGAATATTATCTGGGACCATACTATGATTCATAAATCTAGGATGTTTTTATTCATTGCAAAAGGAAATTAAACATGTTGAATCCAATGCTTATTCATTTTGCTCTATTAAATTTCCATGGTTTCTTGGATTATTGACTCCAATCTAATCCACATAGTCCAACATTTCCTTATTTTCATATGTTGAATTTTTTCATGTTTGATCCATTTTGATAAGTACCGTCCTAACAATTTTTCCATGAGTCACTTCAGGTATACGTGAGCTCCACACATTAATTTGTAAAGATTTCAATATGAATGCATTTTTTACCACATTGTGATCTTCCCCTTCTAGTACCCAATTGATTTTTTTTGCTTGTTCTCATTTGCAATATCAAATTTTATTCTATTGGATGTTGTTATGAACAATGCTTTCCATATAACCAATGCATCAATATTTTCTAGCAAGACCATCCTCATCATATATTGTTCCCTTAGATACTTCACACATTTACGAAGAATGGGAAGCTCACGATCAAACTGGAACTTGTAGAAATATTATTTCAATAGTCTCTATGCCACCATCCTTGCAATGCATCGGATTCAATAACATATTGTAGCTCATATGGAAGGAACAATTCAAAGAATCAACGTTGCCTTTAACCATGAGTTTTGTAGTGGATGGCTTTATCTATTGGATTGTTGAGGTATTCTCCATAGGACAAACTTCATCTACTTTCAGGAGGTGATGATAGCATGGTCAAGTGGTGGGATTCCATATTTCAGGTATTGTAGTAATTATATTTTGTTGATTTTTTTTTGAAATACTTTCTAAATTTAACAGTGTAGAGCATATTTCCCACTTGTATTCACAAGTCAATTGATTATTTTTTGTGTGTGTTTATACAAGAAGAGTTACTAAATATAGAAAGGCATAAAGACTATGTTCATTGTGGTGTTGCAAGTCTATAGAGTGTTGATTTATGGTGTGATTGGGATTTATGGTCATATGCATCTAGTTGGGTTCATTATTTGATTTAGTTTACTTTCTTTACAATCTTTCAAATGGACAGGGCTACAGGTTCAAATGACCACACAGTACAACTATGGGACTTGTGCAACTCAAAGACTGTCTTTAAGTTGAAGGTTTATTTGTCACGCAGATGTTTGTTTTTTAATAGAAATGATGATTTTTCATTAGCATTAAAAGAAATAATTACATAATCTTTGTTTGGTATATACCTCGCTAGTTGATTTAAGTCTTGTTTTTTTTTCAAAAATATGAGAAAATTGAGCCTTGAATATTTTGATACATACCTTTTATATGAAATGTATGCAATGTAGCTGTGGGTTGTTATTGGACTGTTACCTTGGAATTCATATCTATGAGGTTGCTAAACCTCAGCTGTGACTGTGTAAGAACTATCCTAGTGGAATGTGACTTTGTAAGAGCTACCCTAGTGGGTTTTGACTATGTATCCTAGTGGGTTGTGACTATGTAAGCCCTATCCTAGTAGGATGTGACTGTGTAAGAACTATCCTAGCAGAATGTGATGGTGTATCCTAGTGGGTCATGAATGTGTAATATCTATCCTAGTGGTTTGTGACTATGCAATAACTATCCTAGTGGGTTGTGATTGTGTATCCTAGTGGGATGTGATATCCTAGTGGGTTGTGACTATGTTGATCTCTCCTAGCTGGGATATGGACTGTGATGTTCTCCCTCAGCATTAATATGGATTGTGGTAACCTCTTCTCGCTAGGTCGTGGCTAATTTGACCTTAGCTCTCTGGTTGTGACTTGTTTGTAGCCCATATTTAGTTGATTTGTGGTTGTGTTAAGCCCTAAATGATAGGGGTATTCTCACTTAGTGAATGAGCTATCTTGTTTACAATTGTTTACTGGGAGATATTGAATGCTTTCAAAATAATTGAACTAAATACATTTATTTAGTGTGTCCCTCGACAATGTTGTTTTAGCTCTCAAATTCCACATATCCAAATTGGAGGTGTCTTTGTCTACAATAAAGCCGAGTTCTTTGACTACAACAAAGATGACTTGTTAAATTACTTGTTGAAAACTAGAAATGATAGGAATTGAACATAGGATCTACCTTTGGCCAATGATTTTCTCTAACATTAAGCTTCACCCCTTTAAATACTGGGAATCCATAATGGTTTGTTTTCAAGGTGTGTATTGATATTTTAATAGTTCACCTTCAAATAACAATTTAGCTCAGGTCTCCTTCCCATCACCAACCACCTTCCCTAAACCCTAAACTGGTTTGCAAATGCTAGATCATGTCATGTATAAGCATTAATGTTTGTTTGATATGCTGCAGAACTACAAGTGGTTGTTCACAATGATTTCATGTAAAATTTTAATGTCTCATGCTTGTTTTTTTTTGATACAGGATTTGGAAGCAACTAGAATGCTGGCTCCATCTGGACCAGTCGGTCAAAGTCATTGAGGAGACTCTTGTGCAAATAGTGGATCCTCTGCAGCCCCTTCTACAGATGCACAATTGAAGGTTTATATCCAACTTTGTCAAATATTCAAGCTCTGTAGTGTGAATGATAAATGTCTCTATATTGTAACTCAACAAGGCTCGGTAAAACTATCAGTAAACATTATGCTATGTATTAGTGTTCCTTGGCTTTGGTTTAGTGGTTGGGATGTGGCACTGCTATGAAAACAATCCACTTTTAAACCTTAGTGGGTGTAGAGCCATTGTGAGTGTGAGGGAAGGTGTTTGACCTCTTGTAGTTGGTTTTCCTTCAACAAAGGGGCTAACCATGTGTGCCATGCCAAATTGATTCAAGTGGCTAATATGATACTTTATTGTCTTGGAATTTCATAATTTGTTTATATTATGTATGCTTCTAGTGGATAATTAATTGTTTTCTTATGTATTTGTATATGTTACCTTATGTGTCTCCAACAAGAGCTTGGAACAATTTTTAAAAAGATTGGAGATAAAAAAACATGTGCAATTGGTTTATATGAACTCTACTAAATCACACAACTATATCCACAAGCAAGTTTCTTAGAGGATTTTATTCCATTCATATATTAATGGGATGGATTCACCTCCACTAAAATTGTGAAAGAGTGGTTGCAGGCTTGTTCAACCAATAATTGCTCTATATATTGTTTCAAACAAGATTATTTCTAATGTAGGTAGACATATTCTCTCAACTCCAAAATTCAAGTGAAACATTTCATACATACATCAGAGATGGACTAGCACAGGTTCTGTTGTCATTCTTTGATATTTGCTTGCTATGTTTACATCATCAAATGTTGTAGACTTATTTGTTCTTGTTTTCTTCTGTAGATCGAAAAAAATGCAGCTGCTAGTAGGACACCCTCCAGTGTACCTATATAAACACCACCTCTAGTATCTCCCTATATCAACACCACCTCCAGTATCTCCCAGTTTGTCTTCTCCAAAGCTTGGGCCTCCATCCCCTTTAAATGCAAAATTGTAGTCAACTAGGCTAGATAACATAAATCCCAACATTCGAGCTTGTCTTGAGAATGCTAATGGAAATGGAGGATCCAACTCTGTGGTTACTGATCAATTTGATTCTAGAAAGCTTTCCCTTATGCAGAGTCGAGAAGAAAGAGATGAAAATAATGCTAGTTTAGGAGGTATGTTATTGTTAAATCTGCTTTAGGTGCATTCTTTTGACTTATAATCTTAATTAAAGGTTGAACTAAGGTGTTGAGAACTAATGGTTTTTGAAGGTGAAATTGAAAAAATATTTGACCATTTCCAATACTGTGATTTCTATGAGCTTGAATTTCTTCAAGTCATGCTACAGGTTCCCATGTTAAGCTACAGGTTGACCATATTCTATGCTTGGGGTTGACCATATTCCATAGGATTTTTTTTAAACCTATGTAGAAGCCCTTTAGTTATCCAAAGAGATGTGGCCCTAGTCCGATGAGGTTTCCATGAGTCCAAAAAGAGAAATCCATGGGATGCCGTCGAAAAACCGACTTAAACCCATCAGAATTTTGACGACCTAAGCGTCGCACAAATGACAAGGTGAACTTGGACAATTCAGAATTCAATATTGGAGCAACGACTAAAGAGTCGTCGAACATTTGACATGTCTCCATTGGATATTCGACAAGGAATTCCTAATGTCATCATGAAAGAGAATTTGGATTTTCGACTATATTGGAGTTAGAAATTCGACGAGGTTTGGCATGTGGTCGAATATCTGACGATATGCCACCGATGATAAAAGCAATTGTTCTTGTCGAATTACTGACAGGATTCTGTCGAATTTCAGACATGGAAGCTGTTGGATTGGGCTCAAATTATGTTGTGACACCTCCATGCCTAGAAAGTAGTGCATCATAACCAAGTCCTTCATCTCGATCTTGGCAGCAAGTCTCCTTCTTGCATATTTAATGAGTTCCTCTTTTTCTGTCAGGAATAGGTCATCGACATATAACAAGAGCATCACTAATCTCCGCCTTCAACCTTTAATCCTATTTACTCCTATTAAATCCTAGAACCATCAGTAAGCTGTTGATCCTGTCGTACCATGTCAAACCTCAGGATATTTTGCAGTGCCTTCCTCTGAAGCAGAGCATCATTCTCCCTCTACCTTTCATACTCTATGTATTGAAACATTCTGTAATAGAGTGACAAGTAGCTTCCTCTGCTACTAATATTCTATGTATCCATCTAGGGTCTCTGGATACCAAGATCCTCTATCTTGAACTTTGTTGAAAATTTCTTCTCGCACCCATTTGTGAGCTTGTGATCCTATATAGGCTTTCATATTCAACCTTGTAGCAAAGGTTAATATCTTCATCACTAGGTGATCTTCAAGATCCTTATGTAACTGTATGTCTCATCTCCCAGTGGCTGCTCTATGTATACTTGACTTGTCACCGGTGCAAATGTCTCTTCGTAGTCTATGCCTTCTTTCGGTGAGAAGCCTCGTGATACAAATCTTGACTTGTATCCTATGATGTTGCCATCTACTGCATGCTGTATCTTGTAGATCCATATGGAAGACACTACATACTTCTCTTCAGGTCTCGACACCACATCCTAGACATCATCCTTCTTGAACTATTATTCTTTGATCATAGTCTCCTTCCCTTTATTCTTGTATACTTCTTTATAGGTTGGAAGGATCTGCATCAATGATGTCACTCAACAGTGTCACATAACTAGAGTGTGTCTGAGGCTTCTTTCTTTCTTTGGAAGTATTGTCGTACTATTATTCATCTTGGATTATTTCTCATGCCCAAGGTGGTCTTCATCTCTGTGCCATTGGCGAGCGCCATTTATGTGCGCTCGCCAATGGCTCTATCATTTCTGTGCACTCGCCAATGCAGTGACTGAACATATGTTAACCTAACACAACAGTTAAACTTGCTTAAAACCCTCATGTCCACTCTAGGCCATGAAATACAATCTAAACCTTGAATCCAGGATAACGAAATACCTTCTTGTGAAATAGAAACACGGATTTCACCAAAACAGGTCGTTAAAACTTGTTACGCACTTAGGCAGAGGGTTTTCATGCCAATGAACGGAAGGTAGTTGAAAAACTACCCACGCGACCGTCTTTGGAGACCAAAACATAAAGAATTGATGCCTGGCCAATGCTAGAGTGGATGATTTCCCTCGTCGAGGATTCATCTATGCTCGAAACCATCAGTAGTGGAAATATTTACACCCCAACACCATCGTCATTTCTCCATGATCGTCCAAAAATTGCCATAATCTTTAAACTCAACAAAAGTTATGCAATGTCACACCATCTCCCAGAAATGAACAAGACTCATGTTTGATCACTGTGGTATCAGAAACAGAAGGGCAAACCCTAACCTTTATTCGAAATACAAACCAGGAACAAACAAACTCTGTACTCAGCGATAATCAAAATGACGAGGACTGAGCCATACCCAAAGCAATAAATTGACCTCAATTGAGCTTATCGAGAACCATAATTTTCTATCACATTCATTATGTTTCAAATACTGAAAGTACCATAAGTCCATTAAGTAGCTTCATGTTGTAGCACAGATGGCATTGAAGTAGTTGGTAAGGTGACATCTCATGAGATTGTATCATCATGAAGATCTAAACGTGTCATCTCTTCAATGTTTAAGTCATGTCGAATAATCATTCATAGGGAGATAGTAAATATCACACAAATCGAAACCCGATGAATCGAATAGCTATAGAGATCATCCCATTATGAAGGTATGGATATGTCATATTTCTTATGTTTGAATCATATTGAATAATCATAGGAGATATCAATTGAAATGAGAATTTATTTGTCCAGCAGTTAAAACAAATCGAAATGAAATGAAAAATCCATAAATTCAAGGAACCAAAGGATAAATAAAAGGAATGTCAAGACTATAGGATAACGATAAAATGGTAAAATATTCATAGTGTTTTTAGTCATCATCTTAGTCCTCAATAGAACTTTAGTGAGAAAATCATGCAATACTTTAACATAATTGTTGGATATACATCTATGTTTTGACTTCCCTTCATTAGGTCTTATCATTCAAATCTCTCTCATCCAGCTTGTGATTGTGCTATGTAGGTTCTATCAGTTTAGTTTGGAGAATCTGATCATCCTTTGGTTAAAACACGCTTTGAACGATTTTTTGAAATTTTTATCTTTTCAATGATAAAAATTTATTTGCAAAAATTAAAAGAAAATAATTACAAAATCAAACCCAACAAACAATAGTGAAAAATATCAAAGAAAAAGTCTCGTATGGTAATTCTGTGGCTAAAAGCTACAGAAATAATTTCTATAGCCAACAACTACAGAAATTAGGAATTTTTCAAAACTGATCTCTGGTGGGTTCCCTTTCCTTTACAGCTTGGAAAGGGATCTGTTGGGAGGCCAACAAGTCTCCTTCCCTTTATTCTTGTATACTTCTTTATAGGTTGGAAGGATCTGCATCAATGATGTCACTCAACAGTGTCACATAACTAGAGTGTGTCTGAGGCCTCTTTCTTTCTTTGGAAGTATTGTCATAGTATTCTTCATATTGGATTATTTCTCATGCCCAAGGTGGTCTTCATCTCTCGAGGTGGATCTACCATTCTCTTTATATTCTTCTGAAGCTCTTTCTTTCACTATGGTGTCTTTGACCTAGGAATCTTCAAGTTCCTTTTCTGAATTGTTGTTACGTGTTCTCTTGGATTAACCTACAAGTAAAGTTCAGTTGTATGATTAGAAACATATCATAATATCCAAAAAACATATTAATAGTGACAAATATATGTCACATATCCATGTGACTATTTATCCAATGCTACAACATTCATCCATATCATGTATACATACAATAACTTCTAGATGCATTCTACCCTAATGGTATTAAGAGTGTGTACTAATCCTAATATGCCAGTAAAGAGGCTTCAATCTAGATAAGTAGTAATGGAATGTATTACAACATCAATTACTTCTTACCCATCATGTGAAATTCAGTAGTATAAACACAAATACTCAAACATGCATAACACATCAACTAAATATAAACACATGCATAACCAAACAATATCATGAAATGAAAATTGAATACTTATCTTTATTTGTTTTTTGGGTAGAATCCTTGAGAATTCAGCTTCATCATCTTCTTCATTCATAACAACATCATTTCTTATCCAAATGCTAAGATGGATAAGAGGTTATTCAAGAATTGAGTCCTTCATATTCCTCATCACTTGAGGGATCTTATTTGAATCATGAGAGCTTGATCTTCAATTGCTTCCATATTCTCTTCTCTTATTATGAGTTGAGCTTCTTCTTGTGTGCACTCTTCCCAGAGTCTACTGAAGGTAATCACTTCCTTATGGCACACATTTCTTGAATGAATGAATCCCATGATCTTGGGAGGACATTCAAGGTGGTTATAAAAATATCTTATTCTTATTTTATTGCTTTGTCATAGCATTGAATACTTCCTTTTGGTGTCTACAAGGATGACACATGAGGGATGAGATGATATTTAATAGAAACTGCAATGATTCTCTTTGCTCTAGCCTTAGCCTCATCTCCCTCTGTCTCTTAGAACTTCCTTACTGAAATACTGATCCAAGTCAATTTCTTCAAGGATCACGGAGGACCTATACTTCCATACTCAGAAGTTGTTAGCTTCACCAATCTTGTGATCAAGCTGGTGTGATTAGTCATTTTGAAATGAGAACCTCAAATGTAAATAACAAAAATTTATATCTTACCAATTTGAGGTGTATTAGAATTTGAATTCCATTTAGATATTCAAGCAGATAGTTCTAATAATGTTTGTAGTAAATGGAGAATGAAGATACAAACTGAACAAAACAAACCACATAGGAAACAGACAAGTATTGCTCATGAATTTACAGTATCATTCACAATTAGTTAGCTAGCGCTAGTAATGCATGGCTAATGCATGATTGCATGGGGAGGAGCATTTTTCCTACATACCACACTCAGTTGCACTGAGTTAACTAGCTTACACTGATTGATTGAGTTATTGGACATTAGGGAGTTGATCTGTTGGACACCAATATTGATTGAGAGACCATGAGTTAGAGATTCAGTTAGATACAGTCATATCCACTTGGTAGATTCAAATTTCTACCTAATGCATTCGAATTTTTCCTATTTGTAACCTATTGTACATTGGATTTATTATTGTGAATGATACTATAAATTCCTGAGCAATACTTGTCCGATTCCTGTGTGGTTTGTTTTGTTCAGTTTGTATCTTCATTCTCCATCTAATGAAAAAATTATTAAAACTATCTGCTTGAAGATCTAAATGTCATTCAAATTCTAATATGGTATCAGATCCTTCTTAGGAAGGTTTCATGCTTATTTCTCCCCATCGAACATCAGAAGTAGATGGGTTTCCATAGAAGTTCCCTATGAAAATTTGCTAGCTATGGATTTATTCAGAGCATCAGAGAGGGCATGACAGACCCTGAAAACATGTTCATATGTTTTAATGTGTTATTGTAGTGAAATTGAAAGGTTCTACATAGCTTGTGTGAAGCTTTGCAAGTATTCCAGCCGGAGCAATTATGAGTTCACATACTCCTGAACCACAGATCCTCACAACTACCAATTATCTTGATTGGAAGGTTGATAAGTAGCTGGCCTTGCACAAGCATGTCTACCACAGGATAATACATGGATGGGATGCCGAGCCTCATTATCCAGTTGAGCGGAACAAGTTTTTGAACCATTGTGATGAAGCATTTGGGTAATTATGTACTTATATATCCATAGATATCCTCTTCCACCTAGAAGGCTTGAGGACTCCCAGAGAAGCCTGGGAGAAGCTTGATAGCTTATTTAACAAACAAGATGAGCTTTGGGGATACATTCTGGAGAATGAGTTGGTATCTTTACATTCCAGTAGTTTAGTGACTATTGAGCAATTCTTTACTAAATTCAAGTCTCTAGTACTTCAATGCAGTCAGTGTGGAATAGAGCAGAAGGATGAGCATCATGTCCTTTCCATACTCAACAAAATAGGATCTGGGTATTCTATATTTGTTTCCATATTTCATTCCAAGTGGGAAAGCTTTCCTGATTGGAAGGTTCCTTCATTAGATTCTTTTTTTGAGTCCTTAATCAAGGAGCAAGACAGGTTGATTTGAATGGGAGTCATCAAGACATCCAAAGATCAATCTCTCCTAGTTTCTGACTCTTCCAAAGTGCAAGCAAAGGGGAAATCAAAGAAGAAGGAGCCAAAGGCAGCTGATTTGAAGCCTAAAAAAAATCAGCAAACTTCTGAAGGAGCCTCCAGCTCTAAGAAGGAAAAAGAAAAAGTGTCCCTACTGTATGAGGGGTTTTCATCCAGAATACTTGTGCATGAAGAAGACCCTCGACCAGATGAAAGCTCTATGTGTTTAGAACAATATTTAACTTCCACGAAGAGTAGTGATGTTAGATGATGAAGAGCAAACTGAAGAAGATGAGATATGCTTGAATTCAAACCTCTCTCCATCGAAGGCTTATGTGATAGATTCTGGAGCATCCAGCCACATGGTTGCTTCCATGGAATCCTTCATCACTTTCCCTCTATAAGGAGGACCTAGCAGTAAAATGGGAGAGGAATACAAAATCCTAGATGTTGAGATAGGTTCAGATAAAATCCAGCATGATGATTTCATGCCCTCTCCTACATAAAATAAAATTGTTGAAGATGAAGAAGAAGCAGATTTTTCCCTACAGTCAATTCGAATGGAAGAAAGTATCCTTGGAGTGAATCCTTCTCTTGCTGCTTTGAAAGTGTATGAGATCCTTGATATCTCACCTCCTCACATGGCTGATCCAAAATAAGACATCCTAATATCTGTTTGTGAAGAAAAACACTCTTCCTATTCTTTGCAAAAATTCTCCAGTAATTCTTTAAATTTTGTTCATAGTTTACCGGTGACTGTTTCAGAAACAATAGAGGAATTTGATTTCTCTCTCCATAATAATGTTGCTGGTGTGAATATAAGTAATAAAATTGATATTCTGGAAATAATATCATATTATAAGAGTGATCCATTCACTCTCATTAACCTAGAGCTTCCAATAAATTCCTACAGGATTGCATGCACCGAAAATCAGAATTTTGAAGAAGGAGAAAATTGTGCATCTACCGTCTCGGTGGAGCAAAGTTTTGGATCTTATATAAATATTTTTGGATCTGATTTATTTTTTGGTATGATAATATGTGATTCAGGTTTCAATATTCAAGAGCTTTCATTATGGCTTATAACTGGTTTCATCAATTTTGGTGTGACAAATCAAGCACTGCAAGTCTCTTTCAATTTTGATGTTGAGGATTCGATGTTAGTTATTTCTTATGAATTTGCTGATATATTATTTTGTCAATTATTGGATATTTATGAATCTATATCAGATTATGGAGCTCAATCATTCACTCTCCACAGTCCCAGGGCTTCTCTACCTTTGGTCACATGCTCATCTCCTCACAGAACTAGTAAAGAGGGAGATATTCTGCATCTGCCTGGACACTTGCTCCTAACACTTGGGGATGATTTTACCACTCATGGTTTGCTGTTCAAGCCTGAAATTTATCATTTTATTGGGTGTTCCTCACATGGTTCAAATTCTCAAGCACTTTTTCTCTCTCTTCAGATGATTTCAGCTGCTCTACATGGGTCCAGTTTTCACCGTGCAATTGTTTATATTTCTGATTTATTTGAGTGCATTGTTCTTCTTCCAAAGAGGAATATTCCTCTAGAAAAAAGCATGTTGCTTGGATTCATGGGTTCACCTACATAGAGAAACCAAGATACTGCTGCTGCATAGTAGCAACAAAAATTTTCATAAGTTTTTTTTCAAAATTTGTATTTCTGCTTATTTTGAGGGGGGGTTTTTCCCATCAGGTTTTCCCCTATTTCCTTGGTTGTATTAAGTATAATTTTTTAATATCTTTTAGATTGTATTTGGGTGACCTATGGTCTTGTTACTAGGTCCCACAATTGTTCAGGTTAGGATTCAGGGGGTGTGTTAGGATTATTAATCCTCCCTTGACCATAATGTCTATTAGATTATATTTTCCTAACTTAGAAACCTTAATTCATTATTTGGGTCCACTAGTACCATTTGGTCCACATGGCCTAATGGGACCACATAGATCAGTTAATAGAGTGTGGGGAACACTGCTAGAGGTTAAATTCCACTTACTGCATGTGCATGCATCAGTTTGGGCGCCTCTTAGACCAATCCCTACATTTTAGGAGAAAATGGGAGTCCCGACACCAACCTCCACCAGTTAGGTGGAGTTGGAACTAGTTAGTCTTAGTTAGCCCCCAGTTACATTCAGTTACCTCACAATCAATTAGCTAGTGCTAGCAATGCATGGATAATGCATGGTTGCATGGGGAGGAGTGCTTTTCCTACCTACCACACTTAGTTTCACTGAGTTAACTAGCTGTAATAGATTGATTGAGTTGTTGGACATTAGGGAGTTGATATTTGGACTCAGACTTTGTCAGTTACTTCACAATCAACTAGCTAGCACTAGTAATGCATGGCTGCACGGGGAGGAGTGTTTTTCCTACCTACCACACTCAATTGCACTAAGCTAACTAGCTTACAGTAATTGATTGAGTTATTGGACACCAGGGAGTTGATATGTTGGACTCCAATATTGATTAAGAGACCATGAGTTAGAGATTCAGTTAGATACAGTCAGATCCACTTGGTAGATTTGAATTTCTACCTAATGCATTTGAATTCTTCCTATTTGTAACCTATTGTACATTGGATTTATTATTGTGAATGATACTGTAAATTCATGAGCAATGCTTGTTCGATTCCTGTGTGGTTTGTTTTGTTCATTTTGTATCTTCATTCTCCATCTATTTGCTGTAAGATGGAGAATGAAGATACAAACTAAACAAAAAAAACCACACAGGAATCAGACAAGCATTGCTCAGGAATTTACAGTATCATTCACAATAATAAATCCATTGTACAATAGGTTACAGATAGGAAGAATTCAAATGCATAGGTAGAAATTCGAATCTACCAAGTGGATTTGACTGTATCTAACTGAATCTCTAACTCATGGTCTCTCAATCAATATTGGAGTCCAACAAATCAACTCACTGATGTCCAATAACTCAATCAATCAATGTAATCTAGTTAACTTAGTGCAACTGAGTGTGGTAGGTAGGAAAAATGCTCCTCCCAATGCAGCCATGCATTAGCCATGCATTACTAGCGCTAGCTAACTGATTGTGAAGTAACTGACAAAGTTTGAGTCCAAAGATCAACTCCTTGATGTCCAACAACTCAATCAATCAGTTATAGCTAGTTAACTCAGTGCAACTGAGTGTGGTAGGTAGGAAAAGCGCTCCTCCCCATGAAGCCATGCATTATCCATGCATTGCCAATGCTAGCTAACTGATTGTGAAGTAACTGAATGTAACTGGGGGCTAACTAAGACTAACTAGTTCCAACTCCACCTAGCTGATGGAGGTTGGTGCCGGGACTCCCAGTTGCTCCTAAAATTTAGGGATTGGTCTAAGATGTGCCCAAACTAATGCATGCAGATGTAGTAAGTGGAATTTAACCTCTAGCAGTGTTCCCCACACTCTATTAACTGATCTAGGTGGCCCCATTAGGCCAAGTGGACCCAAATAATGAATTAAGGTTCCTAAGTTGGGAAAATATAATCTAATAGACGGTATGGTCAAGGGAGGATTAATAATCCTAACAAGTTATCCATCCTGGTTTTGGAGATGGATGATTTAGGGTTTGTCAGAGAAAACCTAATTTTCAAAAATTGGAATTTCAAACTTCTGATTGGATAGAAAGATGGGCATTTTCAAGGTGAGATTTCCAATGTACTCCTTTTCTAAAAATAGTGGAAGGAAGCTCCTAGAATAGGAAGCCCCAGTTTTCCAATTTCTTTTGCAGAAATGACTGATATTTATTCTGATGTATATCCTAAGTTTCAGATCCTTAAAGTCTGAAACTTCTCAATGTGATATCCTGATAAGTATTATTTCCAACCCCATAGGTTAGAGCAGAAATGGATTCTCCAAGTGGGACTTATGTTGAGTTTCCCAAGGTGACTATTTTGGGTACTGTTCAACATAAAAACTTGTACAGACTTCCATGTGTCACTGTTTCACATTTTGGGTCTAAAAAGCGTACCACAAAAACTACAGTCCTTTCCCTCCTTGCAACATCTTGCAAAATTTTGTTTGGACATTCCTAGATCGAGATGTAGCAAATATCCGTAGGTCACCTATTTATAATTGTATTTTGGAGGAGGATGGAGCCCTGATTTGGAGGAACCATATCTCGTGATGTATAGTCAATCTTAGGCTGAAATATTTACACAGTGTACAACAAAAATTTATCTTTGTCCTGTAAATATTTCGGCTTCTGATCCTTCTGCAATATTGCGTTGTAGAAAAAGTTCTAGGATTACTAAATTCAATCTTCTAGGGTTTTCAGGCATGAAACCCTAATTTCCATTAGCTGCCATTGCAGCTGTATTTCGGCTATACAATGAAACTTATCTGATTCAGAAAATGATACTACCAATAGATACACCCTAGTGAGGCAAGTTTTTCTATCCCTCCTTGCTTGATGATTTGTGGAGAGAACACCTTCAACTAGGAAGCCCTAGTTCCCGCAGCTGCACAGGGCCTTCTTTAAGAGAGGGTCTGATACCATGTTATATATTTTTAAGATGTGATTAGATTATCTAGGATCTTTATCTGAAAGAATAACAAGTACAAAAAATTCATAAGATATAAAATATACACAAGAAACAACCATAAAGGAGAAAACCCCGCAAACTTCTTCATAATAGTAAGATGATAAAAATAGTAATAAGAAATGTTCAACAACTATATTTCTCTCCTCCTATGGCCATTTCTCTCTCTCAAATTCCTTAGAGAGTGTATGTGTGATAGATCCAGGATGAGAATATCAAGAAAGCATAGATGATCATGACTCTGCGAGTTAGTGTGCTAGACTGATACATTAAATTTTCCATAATGCCAGTAGGAGTTGTCCAGAAAACACTCATCGAGATTCAAGTGGGTATGATATATGAGTTCAGGAAGCCAAAGTATGAATCATAGTGCATCACTGAGATCAAAGAAATTAAGAAGCTACTGACAGAATCTGTCTGGGATTTTGACTAGAGATTTAAGACATTGATGGCCAAAGTGAGCTTCCAAATGTCATATGTACAACACAAGGAATGGTTTATTGCCTCCTTGTTACCACATATCTGAATCCCGTTGATGCAATAGAATATTGTGTCTCAGAAAGAATCTCTAGAGATAGCAATGAAGTTAGAATCCTAATCGATTGGAGAGACCGACATGGGAATGATGCAAATTCAGTCGCAGCTAGCCAACCTTATGGTGCAGCTCCAGGATATTAAGAGAGGTAAGGAAGTTCAAGAAGAACTATGGTGTACAAGATGTAGAACATACGAACACCATAAAGACAATTTCTCGATGCTCATGAACTACATCGTAGATAGAGTGCTGAATTTGTTAAACACCCAAGGAATGCCTTGGTGTAGAATACACCAAACTAGGCGCAACAAGTCCGAAGAATGTCTATACTTACAAAATATTGTAAGTACACTAGCTAGTCTGTATTGTAAATTTTGTAAATTAGTAGGTCATGATTAAAAGGACTGCAGAGCACTTGAGCTACTGTAAGAAAACATGATGGATACCTAATTTATGAAAAATGATGAGAAGATGTGAGATGAATGAGAAAAACCTCAATATCATCCTGCTCAATATCAACAACCGCAGTACCCTCAGCTGCAATACCAACAGAATAAATTTCCACAACAACAACAATATCCTCTACAAAGGGGGGGTGGAAATTTTTGAGGCTGAGGACAACAACAAGGAGGAAGAGGATTTGGTCATGGAAGAGGCCAAGTCATATGTTGTAACTATGGAGAACCATGAAATTTTTTCTGATATTTCCAAAGTCTTGCAAACACATGTACATATTGCAAAGCATTTGATCACACTGTCTAACATTGTCCACAACTATTTGTGAAATGACAGGCTCTAACTTTCATCAACCCTAATTTGGTGCAGAATCATACTCTGAACCCCAACTTGAACATTCAGATGATTTCTGCCGAGCCAAGAGAAAATCACATTGTTGTGTTTACAAGAGGAAGTGTTGTGACAGGTGCATACTAGAATACATAGCAAGGACAACCGCAAGTGAGACCCATAACATATAAGAAATCCCCGCTATATATATAGAAGGAGAAATAAGTCTTCTTGGATGTGTGACCAGAGTTTGTTGATGGTAATCAATCGTCAAAATCTCTACAAGTCAATACTGTGCCCAAATGATTTGAACAGTTATTGAGGAAGCAACCAATGAAGAAGGTTAGTAATCTTAAAGAATTTTTCAAAAATTGTTTAGCACTAATAAATGATAAAGATGCTGTCATAGGACTGGTAGCACTAATAGAAGAAATTACAGATGAACTTAAACCTAAAAAAATAGTTAACCATATCGGTGTTATACTGAAATCCTATCACCAACATGTGATGAGATCCTTAACACCTATGCTTTCCCTAAATCCCAAAATTTGAGCGGAAACATGCTCTGGATGTCAATTCTACATGAAAAACCCTAGCACCATGTTTTTCCTTTAGCTGATGAGCGGTACCTTGTTCAGCATCGTCTGAGTCCTATTATAGAGAAGCGGTGCCACCGTGTATGTGCTTTGTTCTTGAAGCGGTTCTTACCTACACCGCTCTGTCATAAAGTTGTATAAGCGGTACCCTTGGTAAAATTGGAAAAAAAGAGGATTCTTGAGGTTTCTAGAACATGAGCCTCGTGTCCTCCCTTATCCCTATAAATCTGGGTTGGTTGGAGTCAAGATCCCTCTTGGTAGGATATTATGGCCACCTCACCCACAATTCTCTCAACTATCCCTATCCATTGAGCCTTATAAATACAAGCTCATATCCATGGCTGAGGAGGGGGAACTGAATGGTAATGTTATGCTGTTGAATTGACTACCTATCCCAATCCATTGGAGAGCACAAGAGAGCAAGTTGGAGCTATCGGGGATGAGGTGTTTGTCTTGTGGAGGAGTTTGTCAACACTAAGGCAATGGTTGTAAACTTCTTCATTGATTTCTTAATGCAAAGATGATTTTCATCCCACATATCTGTTGTACTGATCTCACATGTATATGTTACTAGATTCCTTAGTCACTAGTAAGGATGTGTAAATAATGTGCCGGTAGCTTTGATGTTCTTGTTTGTTTGACATGTTTTGCAGGTACACATGTTCCTCATCAAAGCATTATTCCAGGTGTTTACAACATTCAGGGAAGGTTTTCACCCTTTGTCATTCACTTATTTGTTCTGGATCTAAACCATTCAGACCAGAGGAACAACTTCTGTCCATAGAAGGTGCAATATTCATGACAACAAATCTGGCGACTCCATTTGGGATAAAATAAAATTTTAGTTGATCTGATCTTCCTTAGTCCTTAAACACTTGTCCGAATCCAGATCCAGTGTGTAACTCTCTTTAGTCAGATTTTCCATCTGAATTAATGAAGTTTGGTTTGAAACTTTTAGATCTGTTCAGATCTGAACTAATTTGACTTTATATGCTGTGTTTTCTTGTCAATTCGTCAGTCTTTATCTTGATTTGAACAATTTTTAACTTGAAATCTTGTTCTCTTTGTGTTCTGGATTTATTTAGGGAACTGTGCATCTGCTGTAGGCAATAAGCAGTGCCACCGCCTGAACCCTGTTAGTCATAACTGGTACCACCGCCTGAACCCTGTTAGTCATGAGTGGTGCCACCGCCTGAGTGTAGTGATCTAGAAGCGGTGCTCGTCCATAACCACTCTGTCAAAGACCCCTCCAGTGTGGTGCTAGGTAGCCCTTGTTATAGAACTTGATTTTTTGTGATTTTTTTGCAAAAGTAGGGTTTTGATTGCTTTCAGCCCTGCACTGTCAGGCTTGTTTGTTTGAATCTGAATGCTCATGGTTGAAAATTTTGTGGTGAAAATTTGTTTGATTGAAAGAATTCAAAAGCTAAGTTAGGCTTGTTGATTATTCGTTTGCTTTCATGCTTGTTGGTTACGATTCTAAAAGGAATTGTTGAAAGCTTAGGTTTTAGTTAGATCTCTTTTCATTTCGTTTATAAAAACTGAAAGAAAAACCACTTGATTATCATCTTAATTTCATTTTTCCATAGAGGACTTCTTTTTTCTTATAAAAAGTTTTTTTTTTTTGAGATTAGGTCATTATTTTTACTGAGCATAGGGCACTGGATCTCTGATTAGCCTCATAAGATTTTAGGTTCCCTTTGTTCTTTTGTCTCTCTTGCATTGGTACTATCTGATCAAAAAAAAAATAGTGCACTTTTAAGTTAGATCTATCTATGTTTCAAAGAAAAATCGAAAAAATAGATTGCATATGCATGTAGAGTGCTTGTTGTTTTTCTTTTAGGAAAAGAGACTCTTACCCAGTTGATTGCTTTCAAAAAGGAAAATGAGTTTGGAATGTGTTGCTTGTCTTTGGATTTTATTTACTCAAAGTAGTTGTTTGGGAATTTTTGGTTTTCAAAACGAAAAGAAAATACTCTCTCTCCCTCCCGTAAGTAGGCATACCTCAAACGGTAAAGTGAAATATTTGCATCTACATATCTGCATGGTTTTACTTTTTTTGCCAAAATTCCATGCATTCACCTGACCATCCACTTTAAAATTAACGGTAGTTATAGGCTTAAAATTTACATAGAAATTTGAGTGATAGGCTAGAGACGTGTTCGAGCGTCGTTAAGCATAGGAGCTATCGTTACTTGTCCGCACTACATCCTGGGACTCGTGCGGTTCTTCCATGTACCATCGGTATATTGAATGACCTTTCACGTAACCTCGAGGTATATAGAAATGTACTTCATGTACTCGACTGTATATAGGAAGGCCCCTTGTGAACGGTTGTGCATTAGACAACACTACTACCGATTTGAGCTCCCACGTACCTTGCATATATCATGAGACCCTACTAGGATACCTTATCTATTTGAGAAAATCCCTTTGGTTGTCTTTCTTGGAGCCATAAAAAAAAAACAACATTCGGGGAGATTACTACGCACGTACCTAGAGAATATTGTGAGTGGCACCTTCTTGACAATCCTGGTGAGAGACCGAACTATCTGAACTCCTCTTGCCATTTAAGTTTTCTTGTTTGTCCTGTAGCTTGAGTAGGGGAATTTTTGGTGTGTATTTTCTAGTTTTGAAACCCTAGGTTAGATAGGAACTATACAAACTGGTTGAATTGAGACAGTCCAGAAGAGTACGAGGCTTGCCACCTGATTTTACTCTTGTTTTGGGAGAAGATCCTATGGAAGCTATTGACCAAGGAGCCACTATCAACTCCCAAGCGGGAGAAAAAGTGGTTGCATAAAGCAGAGATCCATACCCTTCGCACGGTCCTCCCTTGGCTCAACAACCTTCTAGGGGTAATCCTTCTTTCCATTCTCCCATAGAAGGCCATGTTGATGATACTACCCATCTAGATTATGGTCCCAATGCTCTGTTTTGGGATACCTCTATGGGACAGGCTATTGCTTCGTTTGGAACCTGTCCAACCTCTTCTGAAGAAATTTCACCAAATGAAGAAGAACGTAGACAATACTAGGAAGCTATTCTCTGTGAAAGAGAACTTGAGAGGAAAATAGATAACATATTGGGTACGCCACCACCTCGCTCGACAGTTTTTTCTCGTAATATGGACCCTTTGCCTACGGGATATCGCTCACTTGCTGATTCTATGAAACCCATTGAACCTATTCTAGATCACGCTATGACTCTGCATAATCTAGTTCAAACTACCAACCCCACCACCTCCCATATTATGTCTGTTCCAAATTCTCCTCGGTCTTCTGCACTTGGGAAACAACATTCAATTCCTGTGTCATCAACACCTTCTAGTTCCGGGGGGAAACCCCCAGCATGACCTACGTTACCTATCACTGGAGTTGTAGCTAGTAATGGACAGACCTCTAGTATAGAGCAATCTATAGTCTATGTCCTTCCTACCCATACAAATGTGGTTAAGCCCCCATCTAGTTCAGGTCAGCCCTTGGGGGCACAATTTGTAAGAAATTAAACCTCTTGGGGGTATGGTTACACATCAAATCAAGTACATGTAGGAAATATCAATTACCAAACCACCACTATACGAATGCCTTATGCTGGAATTCCATATCCCGGTAATAATTTCACTCCATGGGGGAAACCTAACTGGTCCTACATGCCAGCTATCGGAGGGATACCTATACATACTGCGGGGGCTGTCGGAGGACCACCTTACAGAGGTCCTCCCTTTGGGGGGCCTAATGGTCCTAGAGGACCTGACGACTTTCCTCCTTATTGTCCTAATGGTCCTGGTGGTCCTGGGGGGCTTGGTGGCTTCCCTCCTAATTGTCTCGGAGGGTCTGGTGGCTTGCCTCCTAATGGTCCTAGAGGGTCTGGTGGCCTTCCTCCTAGTGGTTTCAGAGGCTCTGGAGGTTTACCTCCCAGGGGTCCTAAAGGGTCCAGTGGTGCTCCTCCTGGTGGTCTTGGTAGTCCCGATGGTCTTGGTGGTCTCAGAGGCCCTGGTGGTCCTCCTCCTAGAGGATTCGATGGTCCTAACAGTCCTAATCCTTGAAATCAACCCCTTACGAGTGGATCTTCTGGTGGTTCTTCATCACAACAACCATTTCAACAACCTGTATATCAATCTACTTACGGTCCTACTGGTACTTATATGCCCTATCAATACTACCAGTACGTACAACCTAATCGCCAATTACATTTCCTAGCAACTTTGGAATTTCCTGATTTGTCCAAGTTGATTAATGATCCCATTCGACATAATCCATCATGGCCTACCATTCTGGTAAAGTTACCATTGGACATTCCAAAATTTGATGGGAAGCATGGAGACGATCCAAGAAACCATGCATGACATTCCATTTGTGGTTTTCTTCCAACTCCCTAATGGATAATTCAGTTCATTTAAGACTCTTCCAACGAAATTTGACCAGTAATGCCGTGAAATGGTACATTGAACTTCCACAACATTCATTTGTGGATTTTGGTTCTTTGGTGACTGTCTTTCTTACACACTTTCAGCTTCCTATCCGCTATGAAACGGGTATAGATCTCTTAACTTCTCTGCGTCAGAACACATCTACACACATATCAGATCATATCCATGAGTTGAGAAGGTGGAGAAGACCTATTAAGGCTCCTATCCCTGATCAATTGTTAGCTGATTGGTTTACTAAATCATTGTTGCCTCCAATCGCCCTAGATGTGGCTATGAGTAGTGCCGTTACTGAAGAGCAAGCCATTAGTCGAGCCCAATATTTGAACTTGGTATATTCCTAGTCCAGAATTTTGTATGACTTGATCCCTCAAGCTCCATGCCCCAGTCTAGAATGTTGTATGACTTGATCCCTCAAGCTCCATGCCCAAGTACCGATCCTGTCAAGCCACTGGCAGAAACCCTTGTTGATGGGATTTTTGGTTCAATCCAGTCCCTACCAATAGCAAAACATGCCAAGCAACCCCAAAATTCCACCCCTACTCCTTCAACTCCCAAGGTTTCCATTGAGGTAAATTCCATTCAGAGTACACAAATGCCCAGAAACAATAAAAAGAAAGGTAAAGCCAAAAACAAAAAACCTGGAAACTCGCAGAAGAATCCAAAACCAACCATCAACAAGAATGATAAAGGGAAAAGAAAAGTGAAATATCCATGTCTGCTATGCGGAGGTGACCACTTCATGAAAGAGTGTCCTCATCGTGAAGAAATCAATCAATTTCTAAAAACTAATCCTACACCAGCAGTTCTTAGGGTTCCTTTTCCCTCTCAACAATAGTTGATAGACCACATGTCTAAACAGGGAAATTCTAGTTCTTCAGAGGAAATTCGGATGATGTCCTCGAACACTATTAATTTAGAAACTCAAATTCATAGTTATGACAAACCCACAGACAAGAAAGAAGACAATTCTTCTTCAGGAAAATCTCCCTCTACTGGTTCTCCCGAGTCCTCGTCTACTGGTCCCCTAACCATAGAGAAACCTAATCTCGACATGGTTTTGTGCCCACCCAAGAGCACTCTTAGGAAGGCTATTTTTAACCCTAATGCCTGAGCTGTCCAGTTTTATAATGTAGTTGAAGATCTTGCTCAGACACCATGTGCAATGTCTACCTTGGAAGTACTCCAAAGTTGTCCAACGCAACGCAAAAACTTGTTAACTGCGTTAGGAGATTTAGACTCGTACAACACTAATTTGATTCACTTTAATGTCAAGAACTATAAGTCTAGGCTACCTCACAAAATCACTTTCCAAATCATAACGAAAGTAGTCAGAAAGAAGGTATTTAGAACCGTCTTAGACGAAGGAGCTTCAACTTCAGTTTTGTCCCTCTCTTGTTGGAAAGCTATTGGATCTCCCGATCTTGTAACATCACCAATGACTCTGAAAGCCTTTGATGGATGAGGTTTCTAGCCCCATGATATCATACCATCCCTTTCACTCGATCTTGGAGGAAAAACTATTTACATTCAAGTGGAAGTAGTAGATGACCCATTAGAGTACAACCTCCTATTAGGAAGAAATTGGTTTTACACCATGATTGCTGTCGCTTCGATGGTATTTTGAACCGTCTAGTTTCCACATCTTGGGAGTATTGTAACCATTGACCAGCTCAATTTTTGTATGCCAAATGTTACCACCCCTATGGCCAATAACATCCCTATGTTAGGTCAGTCCCCTCCTCCTTACCAATTGATTGGGGTAGGTATGTTGAAGGATTCTTCCCTTATGGGGATTTTTTCATCAAACCCTCCCAACATAGAAACGGTGACGGTAAATATGATTTCTTCATTTGATTATGATCCAAAGGGCAAAAAAATTGTTGGGTCCACCTCGTTGAGTCCGCATGAAGCAATGTACAACGTTATCCAAACCCTTTTTGATGACCACACCAATGACCTTCATCTGGTGGCTTCGGACCCTTACCACCTGCCCTACTGGTTAGAACCCTCTCTTCCTACTCTAGATTATCTCTCGTAGACTTTTACTTCTGATGAGTCCATTATGGATATTATGAGTATGAATGAAACTATATGGGAGGTTCATCATCATAGATCCTCATTCCTCCCCAACACCAGTTCGGTAGACCATGATTTTGCATCCCTTTTTTCTACTGATATTGTCAAAACACCTCAAACTCCAATATTGTTGCAGAACACGGATTCTGAAGGAAACCTATGCAACATTACTCAAACAAATCCAATTGACATATAATCCAAGCCTAGCACCCTTGAGCATGTTCATGTTGGGAAGAACTGCTCAGCAAAAGAATCTGAAGCATATAGAGCACTTTTCAAAGAATTCCGAGATGTATTTGCCTGGCCCTACGAAGAAATGCCAGGGATACACCCATCCATTGTGGTTCACAAAATAAAAACCTATCCCACTGCAAACCCTGTCAGGAAAAAACTGAGACAAGTCCATCCACAGAAAGCTGCAACTATCAAAGCTGAAATAGAAAAGCTTCTAAAAGCAGGGTTTATTTATCCCGTACCCCTGACAGAATGGGTATCGAATGTCGTCCCTGTAAATAAGAAGCGGGCACCATTAGGGTCTGCATCAATTTTAGAGATTTGAACAAAGCTTGTCCCAAAGACAACTTTCCCACTTTGCATATCGACCAGATTATTGACAATTGTGCTGGAAGTGTCATCTTCTTATTTATGGATGGATTTTTAGGTTATAATCAGATTGAGATTCTACCCACCAATCAATGCAAGACATCATTTATTTTCCTATGGGAAACCTTTGCATACAAGAAGTTACCATTCAGCCTAAAAAATGCTAGAGCCACTTTCCAGTGTGCTATGTCCTATGCTTTTCACAATATAAAACATATTATAGAACCGTACCTTAATGACCTCCTAGCTCATTCATAGTGACGGGCGGACCACCCTAGTCATCTTAGAGACATTTTCCTGAGATGTCATCATTATAACATACAACTCAATCCTCATAAATGTGTTTTTTGTGTCGAGACAGGAAACCTGTTAGGTTTTGTGGTTTCTAAGGATGGCATCCGGATAGATCCATTGAAAATTTCCGCTATTATAGCCCTACCAACCCCAACCAACTTTCTACAACTCCAAATTTTGCAAGGGAAGGAAAACTTCCTTCGCCGTTTCATTTGCAATTTTGCAGAGAAAACATACGGTTATATGCGTCTCCTTAAGAAGGACACTCCATTATTTTGGGATGACCAAGCCCAATGGGCCTTTGATAATCTCAAACATGCTTTGACTCACTCACCCATGATACACCCCCCCAGATTATTCAAAGGATTTTCTCTTATACATTGCTACCTCCACTACTACCATCGCGCTATGGTTTTGGTGCAGGAGAATCCTGACGGTCAAGAGCACGTGATCTACTATGATAGTAAGAATCTCATGGATTTCGAAACTCGATACTCACATGTGGAGAAATTAGCATTGGCCACAATCATTGCTGTTCATAAATTTTGTCACTACATTTTACTGCGCACAACCACTGTATTGGTAGACCAGAACCCTATGTATGACATCCTGACTCATTAGGTGCTCAGGGGAAATTATTCTCGATGGATAGTCATCCTACAAGAGTTTGATCTAGAATTTGCCAAAGCTACGTCAAAGAAATCCTTGGTCTTTACTGAGCTCATGTGTGATCTTCCATGTGCTTCGATGGAATCTGAGCCCAGTGATTCATTCCTGGATGAATTCCTCTTCCTGATAAGCACTACTAACCCATGGTATGGATATTTGCTCATTTATCTCCAGACACAAAGATTTCAGCCCACTCTATCCCGTGACGATCACCGTTGTATCTGTCACCATGCAAAATACTACCTCATCTTGAATGACACTTTGTATAGATGTGGTATCGATTTCGTTCTCTAGTGATGCCTTACCCACGAGGAAGATGAACAAGTTTTGAATGACTGCCACTCTGGAGCATGTGGCAGTCATCTATCTGGGATGGATACAACTCAAAAAATCCTTTGCGTTGGCTATTTCTGGCCTTCAATCTTTAAAGATTGTCATGAGGCTGTTAAGAAATGCCCACCCTGCCAACATTTCTATCTGAAAAAGTGCACCCACCCTGCTATGTTACACCCTGTCATTTCCATTGGCCCTTTCTCCAAATGGGGGATCAATTACATGCATTGTAAGCCTACCTCAGTCGGGGGGCATGGTTACATCATCGTAGCCGTTGATTATTTTACGAAATGGGATGAGGCTATGCCTACATATGCAGAGGATGTTAAGATTGCCGCTCTCTTCCTATTCAATCATGTGATAGCAAGATTCAGAGTCCCGCAGTTCATAGTTACAAATCACGGATCACATTTCCGCAATCAAATGATGGAGGAACTAAGTGCCAAGCTAGGTTTTCATCATAAAAACTCAATGCCCTATTATCTGCAAGCTAATGGTCAAGTCGAGGCCATTAACAAAGTTTTGAAAACAATGTTGTGTCAGATGGTTGGAGACCATAAATCCAACTGGCACCATATTCTTTTCTCCACTCTTTGGGCTTACATGACTTCGGTAAAAACAGCTACTGGTTTTACACCCTTCCAGCTTGTCTATGGATTAGAAGTTGTCTTGCCTATTCAATGTCAAATTCCATCCTTGAAACTTGCCGTCGAACTTCTCCCAGACACTTCCACAGAGGAAGAAAGATTTCTCTACTTGAACAACCTTGAAGAAATTAGAAGAGATGCTACCTTAGCCAATGAGGCACACAAGAAAAGCGTCAAGGCGCAGTATGACAAGTTTTTCCAACCTCGTGCCTTTAACGAAGGTGACCTAGTTTTAACCTATGATCAAAGACATGACAAACTAGGGAAAGGGAAGTTCGAATCCATGTGGTACGGTCCTTTCGTTATTTCCAAAGTTCTAGAGAAAGGGGCCTACGAGCTCATGGACTATGATGGAATCCCCTTAGGACAACCTCGTAATGGGCTGTACCTGAAGAGGTACTATGCCTAGATCTTTCTTGTATAGTAGCTTGTATATATGTATATTACTTGAATCTTTAGTATGCTTAAGTATTTTCAATATGGTTTTGAGTTTAGTGTCCGTATCTATTTATACCATGTTTTGGTCGTGCGGAGTAGATCGCTTTCTACGGCTTCGCTAATGGTGCTTGCCGCCACACCTTGAATCTTGCCTCAGCTGCTTGGGTTCTCTTTTCCCCAGCTTACGATTTGGTCAATTCAGGAGTGGTTTGTATAGGTCCCGCTACCAACAATATCGCTGAGTATTAAGCAGTCATAGGTCTTCTGACTGAAGTTGCCTCCCAAGATGTTCATAACTTGGTAGTTTTGATGGACTCACAACTAGTGGTTTGTCATTTAAACCATGTCTATACCATCAGGAATCCCATGCTTCTCTGTCTCCTTCGGAGGGTACGTTTATTGGAGAGGTCATTTGAAGCTATTACCTATAGGCATATCCCCAGGGAAGATAATGCTATTGCTGATTCATTGGAAAATTACATCCTAGACTGGCATATTTCCCATTCATGATGTGAAAATCAAACATGGTTCACTGTAAATAAACTGTAAAAGACACATAAATGCATGTAAATACATTTTCCATTTGAGATGCATAAACACCAAAAGTAGAATTCTCTCTATATATAATGTTTTACAAAAATAGGTCACAAGACCTCATCTGAAGTGCTCAGGCTTTCAGGAAAAAAAACATCATACAAAAATCCTGAAGCTATCTATCAGCTTTCAGTAATATATCATGCGGCCTATCATCTAGTGATGCTCGTGGTAACACATTACCGCCTAGGCTACTCGACGTAGAAGTCTACTGAAATGACCTGGTACTCCTATAGTGGGCCTCTGGTACCTCAGTGGGAGGTCTTCGATCGAGGAATTTGGTATGTCTAGAGTTAGCCTCCCAAGGTTCTCCTCTAGCTCCCCTGTCACATCATCGCCTTGTGTAATAAAATCAGCTCTGACTCTCCTGTCTAGTGAGGAGGATCCCCCAGGTCGTGCTGCTTCGACATCTGCATGAAAACATTTAAGTCTTGTTACTACACATAAAAATATAAAACATTAAAACATAAAAGCACAATTGCCATTCTAGGGTTTTTTTTTCTTACCAATGTCGCCCCACTATGCACCAGGTGGAAGTGGTAGATCAGGGTCACCTCTGAAGTGAGTACCCGCATATGCGTAGTCCTCAACCATGAGGAGCTGGTCTCTCAGCCATCGGAAAAATGGGTCTTCAAACTTCACCTTGCCTCTACCTACCCCTATGTGGGACATGATCTGAACCCACCTCAGGATGAGAGGGTCTCTCACCCTCAGCTCTGTGAATACTACCTGGGGTCTTAGTTGGGGGACCCGCTCAAAAAAGAAACACGCTAAAAGGGATCCAAAACTGAATTTCTTCAACTCTCCCTGTCGACACTTGGTTAGCTGATCTTTGAAAACAGGTAGTAGAGCCTTTACCCAGTTGAATATTGTGGGTGCCATGGCCTCTATAGCATAGAGTATATGCACTATAGATTCCTGATGATCTCCTTGGCTCCCCGCCACTCTCTACATGGTAAATAAGACTGTACGAAGAGGGCCATCCACCACTGCTTTGATGACAATTTTCTTCTCTGATGTTCTGGTCCGGGAATACAATGGAAATTTATTAATTCCTGGGTGGTTATGTCCCCTCCATGGGAACTAGTCAACAAGATGGGAGCACCCCATCTCGATAGGCCTGTCAAGAAGTATATATCTTCTACTTCAATTGTCAATACATGAGCACCCAACTCAAAATATTGTTGCTCCGGATTCCACATATAGAGAACATGCTCCAATAAGTGCTCATGTGACACCATGCTGGGTGTGCGAAAAAAATTTAGAAGACCACAGTCCCTCAATGGGACTATACATCCCATGTTTCTTTCAGCAAATGCATCATCATTATCATGTTTCCTCTATTTCCAAATAACCATTTTTGACCAATGGAAACCTGCCAAAAAAAATCATAAGGCCAATTAGAAACATCATCAACCTTTAAAATCATCAAAATTTAGCTAATTTTCGTTGTACATATGTTTTTCTTTACCCACAGCCGACACCGCCTAAGTGAAGTGTTTTAGGCACGGTTCTTGTGGGGTACTGCTTATCCCGCAAGGGATAAGACCGATTCTTGCATTTGAGGTTTTAGGGCTTGCTCAAACTGCCCAAAACACCCCCAAAAATAAAAAAATGAAAGCATAAAATGAAAGAGCAAGGTTCAAGCTTTTACCTGAAACTGACGACGCATAAATCTGACTGTAGATGCTCCTGGAATCACCAACCGAAAATATGACCAAGAAACTTCTCCAAAGGCTCTCCACTATTGGTAAATGGTAAAATGTTTTATTTTTTACTATTTACATAAATTTTATAAGCATTCTAGGTTTTGGCATGTCATAGTTTTGTTTTTAAAATCTATCAGTCATGATCCTTTAATGTCGTTTATTGGAGAGTTTAACGGTGGTTTTTAAAGTCATTGTAGGATAAAGAGTGGTAGTAGTAAAAGTTTTGGGAGTTTGTTTTTGACTTTTTCGTACTACCATAAAACGGAAAAAGTCTTTGAGAATTTATTGTGACACTTTGGTCATGCTCTCCAGACTTAGTATCAAAGGTCTGAGTCCTTTTCTGATACTTTTCAGACTCGTAAAATCTATTATCATGAAAAAAAACCTAATGGAGTCTTCTTTAAACTCTTTTTGGGCTCCTTAAATACGAACATATTGTCGAGCAATCTTGTCTTCTTCATGCTCGTTAAAGCACTTGAAGAGTTGTTCATCTGACGGTAGGTTATCACTTTTTTGGTTCAGATGAACTATTTACGAAAAAGGACCATATGGAGTCTTATTCCGTGGCCGTTCAGACTCTCTAAACATGAACGATACCGAGTTAACTTTCATTGGACTCGTTAAATTAAACATTGAGAGACCCTATTTTGGGAATGAACCCCTCCTCTCTCAGGTTAGTAAAACATATGAGTTTGGACTTGTCTTCAGACGAGCTACAACGAGTGTTTGTTACCCTTTTGAGCTCGTAAAAATGAAAAGAAGCACTCATCGATCATGATGGGGAATTAAGCGAAGGGAATCATTTTGGAAATAAATGGCATTTTGTTGTTACCTTTGAACATGGCACTTGTTTGCATATCATTTTAGTCAATTGGGTATCCAGCTAATTTCCATGACGATCCACTTTCATGAGTCATGTCACTCCTTTGAGTTTTTCAAAAGAATGCATTGTTCGCCGTCACACTGTGTGTTTGTCTGGTCTTGTCATGTTTCCAAATCTTTTGTCGTGTCGCCCGATGTTCAAAGGGAAGTTGAAAAAGTTTACCTCTGCAGTCAAAACAGTCTCTGTGTCAGTACTTTTGAGTCAGTATTATGGTTACCTCATTCACATCATTCCAGAAATTTGTTCTGAGTTTCATGTCGTCGATGTGGGATTCATCATGGCCCTCCTTCGATGATACTATTCCCGTCGACATCAGCTCATCATCCGGGAAATAGTCTTAGAAACAAATTTAGTACCTTGAGATCTGTATGCCTTAATGACAGATTCTCTCGCTCTCGACATAGGTTCACATCATTGACCTTTGATCGATAGAATCGACTGGGTGTTCGACATCAAGACATCTATTCACACTTAGTATATTGTACTAGGGTACCTTGGGAATCATTGACATCAATGGTGATATCCCTTGTACTTGTTAACGGTTCACATCATTGGCTGGTAATCAAGTGGTTTCTACCATGTCCGACTTCAGAACATTGTAATCACATGGATCGAATCGTACTTTGTGGAAAATGAGACGAATACCCTGGGTACTTGTTTAGCACTCATTGCTTTCCCCAGGTTGTGATGGAGTTTTTGTATTCCTAGCATGGATCCACATTTGTATGGTCGTGGCTATGCTCAAATTTGTGTCTATATGACATATATCTACGTTGTATATCTCATAGCTATGTCCGAGTTTGAGCCCTCTATCACAAGGATCTACACTGTGTTACCACCTAAGTTGTACTTAGTGGTTTTTTTATCAAGTGAGCCTCGTGAACCGGACAAGGATAACTTGTTCGGACTTCAGAAGACCTTTAGTCTTACTTCTGGGAAGCTTTGTTGTACTATATCACATGTTCATACCCAACGGGGGAATTGTAATAAATGTTCTAGCATGATAGTTTCTGTAAAAGACTTAGTCTCTTAGACTTTATTTGTCAATCCGATCAGCCTAGGGTGTTTTATCCCTTGGTTATTATTGGTTGTTGAATAAACGACTGATAATTTCTGAGTTTTCACTCCATACCTCCAAAGTTGGGGTGGTCGGTTTGGAATTTAGGACTATTGAGGTTATTAGAGTCTATGTGTCAATGTATAAACATGATAGGTATCATGGTCGAGTCATATGAACATGTCTAAGTCCCCCTAGTTTTTTTCAACTTTTTAATTTTTTTAATTTTTTCAGTGTTTTTTATTAAAATTTAATTTTTCCAAAACTTAGGCTATTTTTTAGTAGTTTAATTGGAAAAATTGATTTTGTAATAAAAGTGGGCCAAATAATTAGTTTCAGTCATGTAGGTGCTCATTTTCAAGCTAATAGCACCATGTAAACCCATGGACCCACTATTTCCTAGTTTTGAGTGATTTTCCATCACTCAGGTTAGAAAGCCCCAAAAAATCAATTATTGATTATTTTAATTAATAAATTGATGAATAATGGAGCAAATCCAAAATCCTAGATCAGTGGATTCTCAACCGATTTGATTGAAATCAATCAGATTTGAACCAGATTGACTGGATTTGACAAATCCTTGACTGCAGGAGGTGATCTGGACAGATCCATAGTTGAACTTCAGTATCCTTTATGGGGAATTTTGCCCTCCCTCTCTCCTCCACACGTTTGGGCTCATCTGGATGAGTTTTGGTGGATGCTTCAGTCAACAGGTTCAGGTGTCAGTCAGATCAGCCCCCCGATTGACAGTTGCACTCAGTGAGACTCAGATCTGGCTTAGCTAGACACAGATCAGGAATTGATGGACTCTCCTTCAGCTACAGTGGTCTATCTCCTTGGGATTTACGCCCCCCTGGGATGGATCTCCTTTTTTTGTATAAATAAATCTCAGGATGCCTCTTCCAAGCTAGTTAGAGTTGGATTGAGGAGCTATTGCCATTGTAATACTGCTATATTTTGTGAATAAGGGAGATTTGGAGGCTATACCGTGTGTGGATTCTCAATGTTATGCTACTAATGTGGTAACTGCAATTTCTTTCCAATTTCTGTGCTGCTTTCATTTTTTGGCTTCAAGGATTCGATTGAATCAAGTAAGGGTGTGAACTAGGCAAGTTAGATTGCTTGCTCTTGTTTATCCATATGATGTATGCTCAAGAATTTCAGTTATATGCTTAAATAAGATTATTTTTGCATGATCTTTCATTTTTGTTGCTTTATACATCTATATCCAGATCTCACGAGGTGTTGTGCAGGCTTGTGTTATCTAGTTGCAGGTTCCCGATTGGATGAAGGTGTGGATCAAGATTGATGCCATTCCTTATCCAATAAGCTCAAGACTTTGTCCCTTAACGCTCCACAAAAGGGCCTCCTTTCAGCTTGTTCCATTCAAGCAACGAGCCGACCTTCTCTCCTCTTTTTCTCATTTCTTTAAAAAAAATCAATCTTTCGGTTACCTGTATCTTCCTCTTATGATCAGATCGAGTTATAAGAATTGAATATATATTGTTAGATCTAGTTTATAAAAGTTTTTCTGCTTAGATCTATAATTTCATAAAGAATATCATTTCATAAAGATAGATCTAGGTGTAGGAATTTCCTTTTTTGCAAGTAGCTAAAGCATAGATCTAAAGCTTGCTCATAAGGTAGTTTCTTTTTTAGTTCTTGAAAGGTTTAAATTATGCAAGAAAAGTGCATATCTCATTGGCTGCCCAAACAGCAAGCCAAGATCCCAAGGAAAGCTTGCTTTCCTTGGTTCCTTTTTGCAAAATTAGATTAGCCCCTTTTAACAAATTTTTACTTAGTTTTTTTTCGGTAACTAGCGTGGTGACCCAAAACACTTTTAAAGTGTTTTTGGGCACATTTGTTTTAATTTCTCACTATTTTTAAGCAGGTTTAACAAAAAAAAGGAGGAGACTCTGCCCATTTTCCAACTCTTGGACGAACCAGAGCTTCTCGGAAGCTTCCCCACCGCCGTGTTTTGATTTTAGCTTGTTACAAGCTTGTTGTAAGCATTTGGATCCCAGATAACAAGGAAGAAAGTGCATCAATTTCAATTTGCTGATATTGTAAATTTATGCTAATAAAAACAAAATATCTTTTCGAATAGGCTCTTTCAAGCCTATTCACCATCCCCCCTGGGGGGATTTGCGTCCGTGTATTTTTTTGCTTTTCGTTTATCTTTTTTCAATATAGCGTAGTTCTAATCTATAGGGTAGTATACTTTGATTTGAAATCATTTCCATATTCCATATCTGAGGTTTCAATGTAATCTTAATACTTAGCCCACGACTTCTTGGTTGACCCGAAAGGGGAAAGAGATGCGTGGTAGGACTAATTAGAAAACCGACATTGTGTATCTTTGTTTTCTTTTTCATCAACTATTTCATCAGATATATTAAAATTAACCCCTCCTTGATTCCTCGATTGAGATCCACTTGGATCAAAAGAGGTTCTTGGGGGGTTTTCTTTTTAAAAAGAACACCTTGTCTAAAATTTACTAAAATTGACAAGACTCTGGTGTGTATGCTCTGCACTTGGCTGTAGTTCATCTGATCAGTCAAGCTACATCAAAAGCACTTGAGTGAATAGAATAATTAGGATTCACTCTCCGAAATTGACAAACCATCAGGTGAAAATACAACACCTCGATCAAACCATTACGGTGGCAAAATACCCAAAGGAAGCGGGAACTCCTGAAAAGTGATCTCGGGGCGCCGATCTCTGTTACACCTGTGGGTGCATTATGAACAATAGCCTCAGAGACTCCATTCAGCCCACATATTCCTTGCAGGTAGCCGTGAAGGTTTAGTTTTGGACATACTCCAAGTACTCTTGGGTATATCTAGAGTCCACCCCTTCGCCTAATTTTAATCAACTCATATTTCACATTAACTTAAAACATACCAAGAGGCAATCGCAAAACATTCACTCCAAGCACATGCAAGTACATTGATTATCTTTTGACTCCATTTTAAGGCACTGGCTATTTTCTTTCTATATATATATTGTGTCTTTGCATTGTGCTTTTGTGCGCTCATTTTGTATCTTGTCATATATGTTTGTTTATGGTTAAATTTCAAACTCCTAAGTAACTCATTCAAATTAACATCACCATACTAAATAATTTTGCCTTAGTAACTTAATAGGGTCTACCCCCCTTGGCTTTGTTAGGAGTTGAGCCTAAATGGAGGAGTCAAGAACAAGGTGACAGCCTTGACTTGAGACTTGCCCCCAAGGACACATCGAGTGGCTTGAATATTTCTGCCAAGTGACCCAGGTGTGTGAAAGGCGAAAACACACTGCATTCTAGTAGCCATGGGTGTTTATTCCTCTCATGGATCTGCTTTGTATTGGTCTGCAGCCATGAGTTGGTTACATTTGTCTATGAGTCAAAAATACTGATGTATTGCAGATGCCTACTCGACGACACTCTCCGATCAAGCTGACTCTCACCTCGAAGTGACATTTCGTTCTCTCAAAGCTCTCGCTTATCATATCCCTCTAAGCCTCATGCTTTGGGGGGAATTCTGTTATACCCAAATCCTATCACCAACATGTGATGAGATCCTTAACACCTATGTTTTCCCTAAATCCCAAACTTGGAGCAGAAACATGCTCTGGATGTCAATTCTACATGAAAAACCCGAGCACTGCTTTTTCCCTTTAGCTGATGAGCGGTACCTTGTTCAGTACTGCCTGAGTCATGTTATAGAGAAGCGGTGCCACTGAGTATGTGCTTTGTTATTGAAGTAGTTCTTACCTACATTGCTCTATCATAAAGGTGTATAAGTGGTACCCTTGGTAAAATTGGAAAAAAGGAGTATTCTCGAGGTTTCTATAACATGAGCCTCGTGTCCTCCTTTATCCCTATCAATCTGGGTTGGTTGGAGTCGAGATCCTTCTTGGTAGGATCTTATGGCCACCTCACCCACAATTATCTTAACTATCCCTATCCATTGAGCCCTATAAATACAAGCTCATATCCATGGTTGAGGAGGGGGAACTGAATGGTAATGTTATGCTATTGAATTGACTACCTAGCCCAATCCATTGGAGAGCACAAGAGAGAAAGTTGGAGCTATAGGGGATGAGGTGTTTGTCTTGTGGAGAAGTTTGTCAACAATAAGGCAATGGTTGTAAGATTCTTCATTGATTTCTTAATGCAAAGCTGATTTCCATCCCACATATATGTTGTACTGATATTGCATGTACATGTTATTGGATTCCCTAGTCACTAGTATGGATGTGTAAATAATGTTCCGGTAGATTTGATGTTCTTGTTTGTTTGACATGTTTTGCAGGTACACAGGTTCGTCATCAAATCATTATTCCATGTGTTTACAACATTCAAAGAAGGTTTTAACCCTTTTTCATTCACTTATTTGTTCTATATCTGAACCATTCAAACCAGAGGAATAGATTTTGTTTGCAGAAGGTGCAATATTCCTAACAACAATCGGGAAGAGACTAAAGATAGGATGAGAAATGCGAATGAATGCGTAGATAGGAGACTATGATATGGATTATATCATATTATATTTGGGCTTGGATGTTAACATTTTGACAAGACAAACATGGGAGAGAATGAATAAAACACGACTTGACTGGTATCCCATTCAACTAAGTATTTCAAACCAGTCGAAGGTTCTACCAATTTGTAGACTAACTCAAGTTCCTGTAGAAGTCTAAGGCTTAAGAAAATATGCCCACTTCAAAGTAATTGACATTGTCGATGACACAAATCCATATCCTGCATTGATGGAAAATGATTGAGAAATAGAAAACCAAACCATTATAAACTTCAAGAAAATGATCTTATCATTAGAATATAATGAACTAAGGGTGGTTGCGCCAATTGATCTGCTCAAAGGGAAAATATATGTTGAGCTAGTAAATAGTTAAGGTCAAGGAAATTACCTGGATCAATTATATAATATCATGTCATCAAAATAAGACTATATAAATCCAATAACTAATGAAAAATTGAGTTGCAAAGTGAAAGTTCTTGCACATCCGATTCAGGTCATGCCATGGAAAATTGGTAGAACATGCTACAAGAAGTCTCTATTAGAAACATGACCACAGAGCAATAACAGATATATAGTTAAATCATTAAAAAATATTCAAAAACACATTTAGCACATTACAGAGAGACACAAATATAACGCGGTTCACCCAATATATGGGCTACTTCCACACAGAAATTGATAGTCCTTTTATTAGCATCCAGAAAGATGAAGGGATACAACCTGCATAAACTATACTGCACTTCCTCTCCACACTCTCATAGTCTCTCTCACACAATCACAAAGATTGTTTACAATATAATACCATACCATCCATATCCATATTACAATGCTTTTTTTTTATAGGGGAAATACCATGGGAAAATACTATAGTTGACCCAATACCATGGGTCCGTAAAACTGCTGCCTAACAAACATCCTAAAAAATTTTCTCGGGGCCCCCATTTCTCAGGGGTGCTGCCCCCCGAACCCCAAAGGTTGGGAACAAGTGTACAATAAACTTGGGGTACAAACACGACTGAAATAACATCTCTGAATCTGGAAGATTAGGCTCCATAACCAAAAGTCTCCATGAGAAGATGCACAAGAATCATAAGATATGTCCGAAGGGTAGGAGCCGAAGAAAGTGCACTGTGTACATATGAAGGATTACCTAACCTTGCATCTTTTCGGGTGTAATTTGATGAAAAATTTATAGAATCACAACGATTATCTACCTTGGACTATGTGCTGAAATCCACGCCCGCTTGATGGTGGGGTACACATAAACAATATATCTCTGAGTGGCCACATGTTGGGATGTGTATTTTAAGAGTCTCTAGTTTTGGATAACTCCATGGTTTTTGTAAGTTTTTAAGTGGAGTTATGGTTCAAAATAGTCTTAGGGGTGTCGGGGTTAAGTTAAAGCTTTCTTATTGTAATAAACCCATGGTTTATGTCCAGGGTTTAGGGTTCGAAGTGCCCATGGTTTAAGCCCAGGGTTTTGTAATAGTGCGCTATATAAATAGGCACTCCTGTAAAGAAAGAAGGTTAGGCTTTTTATGTATAAGGAAGTGCTGCAAAGCTACGGCTATTTTGTAAGGAAAGGTTAAGTCCCAGCTGTGTGCATGGACGACCTCTGCAGCTGTGTGCGCAGAGGGTATTTTGTAAGAGGTTAAGAATATCTGCAGCTGTGTGCACAGAGGCCTGCTACTGTGTGCATGGATTTTAAGGAGAAGAAGAGATCTGCAGCCGAGTGCGCAGATTAGAACTGTGATTTTGTAGCAAGTTGAATAAAACACAGTTCTGTGGACGTAACCCCTACACTGGGGGTGAACCACGTTATATCTGGTGTTGTGGTTCTTGTGATTGTCTCTGTTTCTATTTATCTTTCTTGCATTAATAGCTAGATATATCTGATAAATAAGATCACTGCTAATAAATAGCTTCGCTGCGAATTCCTAGTAAAGGGTTGAGCAAGTCACTTTGTGTTTATTTATATGCAAGCTATATATACTAGTCGAAGCTCTGTGTTGATTGGATATAGGTTGTTAGAGACTAAAGGTATAGTAATATCCCTCTTCTGCTTGCAGAAGCCTGATTCTGTGGCATCCCATAGCTGTTTCGGGTGAGACTGCAACCTGCGCGCAGGTTGTTGCCGAAAGGGCCAACTCTGTGGTTCTTTTGTTGGTGCGAAGCAAAAGGTTTAAACCCGGGTCTGCCCTATTTCCCAACACCACATTGTAGATGATTACTAGAGATTAGATTTGGGGAAGAGACCAATTATTCTGATCAAAAGTATACAGGGACAAATCTTGTGGAGCATATTGAACATTGTTGCAGGAGATGGAAAGAATATCCGTGATATGAGTGGGTTCATCGATTCATCCACACTTTGTAAATGGTACCAAGAAATTGGTATACATTAGTGGAGCTATGACAAGGAACTGTTGAATGGGAAAGTTTAGTTACAAGCTTCACCCAGACATTTGAGTTCACAAGTGAACATCTGATGGTCAACGCTGTGCTACAGAAAATGAAGGAAAATATATTTGAAGAAATCCTAGTTGTAGCCACGAATTTACATCAATGCACCATGATAGTACACAATTGGATGGAATGTTACAATATTACAGGATAACTGTAGCACCCCCTCCCCTCTACATAAGCATATAAGGTAGGAACGCGACTTTAATGCTCGCTCTGATACCACAATGTCCATGTACCCATGTGCCCATACACTGGATTGATATGCGTAATAATTTAAAATTTATTATTTCTTTCTCTTTAAACACAGTTGTTAACCCAAAAATCCCCCACATAGCTCTCTATGGCCTACACCACCCAAGGACACCATCTCAGAACCCCCATTTCACTCCATAAGACCTTCCATTTGACCCCCACACCTCCAAAAGAGCCCAAGGATGAAGAAAAGGGCTAAAAACCCCAAAAAGGAGGCCAAAATAACTCCTTGAGAGCTAAAGCCCTCAAAAGGGGCTAAAACCCTAAAAGGGGATAAAGTTAGGGTGAAAGGGGCTAAAGGCCCAAAAAAGGGGCTAAAGCCCTGACCAAGGGATTAAAACCCTAAAATCCCTTAGAAAAACTATAAAAGGAGGGTGGGGGGTCACTCTCAAAACACTCCTCACTTGCCTATTGTTATGCTGCCCGTGGATGCTTTGAGACCTTTGCCTCTCAAACCACCCACACTCCCTCTCCTCCATCTCCATCCCATCAAGCCATTGCTTCCCAACCAAGAGAGAGAGGTGCTCCCATGAGCTAGGGCATGGTGGCCCATTTCCATGTAAGTGAGGTATAACATTTCTTTTCATATTTTTCTAATTGCTTTTGCTTTCTAATAGTTATTTTTATTTGTAGGTTCTATTGTTGACATTGTTTGCAGGTTTGCCATTGTAGTAGTTTAGGTTGCTTGCAGGTTTCAAGGAGGTGGAACCCTAACCCATTTTCTGCAGAGGGGTTCACAAGGGCTTCATCTCCCTCTTTATTTTCTGTTATTAGCTCTTAGATCTAGTTTACAGTAGTTGGCTTTTGCTTACTCTTGTTTAGATTAGCTTAGTTTAATTCGCTGCTTTGTTTATGCTATTTCCATTTTGTTTTTTCCTGTTTTCCAACAGTAGGAACCTACCCTTGTGCCCTATAGGCACAAGGGAGTCATTCCTGCCCCTGTAGCAGGGATAAATCCTTGCTACAGCTTTGGCGACCATACCAGGTCGATCCCATAGGATCCCTGGTCCAAAAATTTCAAGTTTTCAAGTTTTTTCAATTTTACCCTAGTTTTCAGAAATCTTATGTTAGATATTTCTTAAATTTGCTTTATTTCCTGTTTTAGTCAGTACTGAAGCCTCTTCTAGGCCAAACCAAGTCAGACTGACCCATGTACCAGTTACTGTCATCTAGATCTGACCCTGCATCACCAAAAAACCCCTTTCCAGAGCAGGGTGCTCTTATCGGGGGAAAAGGTGAGACTAAGGCGCTCTTAATGAGCAAACATGTGTTCCCAGGGTGCACTTAATCCCCATATAGGTGTGACTTCAGCCCAGAAGCTCAAATTACGGCTGTTTTTGCATTCTGTGTGACCCCCTCACTCATTTCTGGAAAAATATCATGCCCCCCTCGCTAGATTTGGTCAGAAATGTTCGGCCTGTCACACAAAAGTTGTATTTAAGTTTAATTGACAGTAATTTTCAGTTTTAGAGGACTATTAGTGTGGCTTAGCTGCCTCTGTCCACCATTGCAGGTCTTTTTCAGTTCCAGTTTTTATTTTCTGCAAATCAATCCATGAACAATGTGTATATGCTAAATCAATCATTAAGGCTTAATAAAATGAACTAGTGTAACTAAAAGTAACTTAAAATTAACCATCTTGCTTTCCCCTTCCTCCTCTACCCAGTCATCACCCTCCAGGGTATTCTGGGATACGACGAAGCATAAGCTCATATAGATCTAGGCACTCCATGGTATTTTTCCCAAACCACTAAAATCGGGTGACCTGGAAGGTAGAAGGGGTAGAGAAGGAGGGCTTCTCACGGCGCTAAGAATCCTCCTTGTTGACCAACCTAGCATCTGGGAGGTGACCTGAGGATCTACGGATGGGATTAGTCCCATCGTGTTGAGAGCCCAACACCTTCTCTTGGTTTGAAGAAGAATATCACTGAGAGGTAGACATTTAGTTAGGCCAACAATCCAGGGTTAATCACTATACTTGTTTACAAATTTCTGTTTATGTTTGCATACAAAACCATGATATGAACTCTACCATGAATTCATAAACCATATTGAAAACAACAAAATACCAGAACAAACAAGCAAACCAACACACCATACTAAATAATTAACCCAACTCAGTTCATGACACCGAGTAAGCCTTAAAATTTACCAAATTTACACTAAGTTCAATCAATTCGGCAATCTTTGAGGACATAAGTCCCTAACTGCTTCAACTGTGGGAAGTACTTGTGTTGAATTTTCATATGCTTAGCTAAGACATCAGTATATGATTTCATTTTTCATAACAAAAGAATATAAACATGATCACTGAAAGAAACAGTATCACAAGAACAACACAAATTTATCCTGGGAAAACCCTAAAGGGAAAAACCCAGCAAAATATTCCTCAATATAGATGCCCCAAAAAGGTAAAAAAGGTAAAACCAACAAGGAGATCAAAAACCTGATCCTCCTCCTTCTCCAGCTACTTCTCTCCTCCACAAGTGCGCTACTCAAGTGAGACGTGTGTTACAAATGAGGAGCACTACACCTGTATTTATATTCATCCGTTCACTTAAGTTAACTCATCTTTCATGTAGGCTCGAGTTAATCATGTAGGCTCGAGTTACACATGTAGGCTCAAGTAACCACACTAGGGTGCTAATGACCCACCTTTACAATTAAAGGGGACTGCCTCATGACTCTTATTATTTCTTCCGATTAGGAGCATTGGGGTACAAAGTAATACAAGTGGTTCTCTTGGCAGGACCATCGGGGACCACAAAGAAATACATATAGAATATTCTTCGAAGTTACAATATTTCAACACTCCCCCTTAACGAGAAGGGTATTCTATAACAACATCAACAACAACAATAATAGGAGAGATAGAGGACATCATCAAGATCATTAGGGTGATACATCTATAAATCATTGGAAGCTTTTCAACATCATGTAATCTTCATCTTCAATCTTTAGTCTTCAGCATCATCAGTACTTTGACCGTTTCGATCAGCAACATCTTCAGCATCTTGACTCTTCAATCAGTAGCAACATCTTCAACAGTTTTACCTTTCGATCAGCAACATCTTTAGCACTTTGACCTTTTGATCAGCAACATCATCTTCAACACTTTGACCTTTCGATTAGCAACATCATCTTCAACACTTTGACCTTTTGATCGGCAACATCTTCTTCAACACTTTGGCCTTTCGATCAGCAACAACATCATCATCATACTTTGATCTTTCGATTAGAAACATCATCATGAAAACATCATCAAAACATCAACATCTTCATCATCAAAATATCAGCATCAAAATATCATCATCATCATACTTTGATATTTCAATCAGAATCATCATTATCATCAGCCTCTGATCTTTTGATCAGAAACATCATCAACCGAACATCATCATACTCTAACATCAACTCATCATCATATTCTGATCTGTCATCATCATCATACTTTGATAATATGACATCATCATCATCAAGATCTCATTATCATCGCATTCTGATCTTTCGATCAGAAAACATCATCATCATCAGCAACATCATAATCATAAGCAACTTCTGATCTTCCGATCAGAAACATCATCATCATCATATTCTGATCTTTCGATCAGAGAACATCATCATCATCAGCAACAACATCATCATTATACTCTAATCTTTCAATCAGAGAACATCATCATCATCAACAACTTCTGATCTTTTGATCAGAGAACATCATCATCATCAGCAACATCTGATCTTTCGATCAGTACGTCATCATCATCATTAGCTACAACCTACAATCCACAACTCAAAGAAAAAAAGTCTTTGGATCACTTTTGGACTTAAAGTCCAGGGATGATACAATCCCACCACATTCTCGACAACCGAAGTTACCGGATTGATTACGGGAGAATCAGTCCCTATCACTTTAGGACTAAGTCCAAGGATGATGCAATCCTACCACATTCTCGAGGATCGAAGCCACCGGATTGATTACAGGAGAATCAGTCCCTATCACTTTAGGACTATGTCCAAGTATGATGCAATCCTACTACATTCTCGAGGACCGAAGCCACTGGATTGATTATGGGAGAATCAGTCCCTATCACTTTAGGACTATGTCCAAGGATGATGCAATCCTACCATATTATCGAGGACCGAAGCCACCGGATTGATTACGAGAGAATCAGTCCCTATCACTTTAGGAAGATGTCCAAGGATGATGCAATCCTACCACATTCTCAAGGACCAAGGTCACCAGATCTATTATGGACAGATGTCCCGGGATGATACAATCCCTCTTCATTCTCGAAGACCGAGGTCTCCAGATCACTTTAGGGAAAGTTCCCAGGGATGATACAATCCCACCACGTTCTCGAGGACCGAGGTCACCGGATCTATTGTGGACAGATGTCTTGGGATGATACAATCCCTCTTCATTCTTGAGGACCGAGGTCTCCAGATCACTTTAGGGAAAATTCCCAGAGATGATACAATCCCACTGCAACATACCTACTCCCCCTTTTGAGGAAGGTCTTTCCGAACAACACCAAGCTTGTCTTGAAAGTGTTCGAACTCTACTCGAGGTAGAGGCTTCGTCAGTACATCATCATCCAAACCATCATCATCTACATCTTCAGTATGTGAATACTGAAAGCATCATCATCTATATCTTTAGTATAGAAATACTGAAAGCATCATCATCTCTATATTCAGTATAGAAATATGAAATCACCATCATCTGCATCTACAGTACGTAAATTCTGAAATATCATCTATATCTTCAGTATGGGAATACTGAAATCATCATCATTTATATCTTCAGTATGGGAATACTGAAATCATCATCATCTATATCTTCAGTATGGGAATACTGAAACATCATCATCTCTATATTCAGTATAGAAATACTGAATCACCATCATCTGCATCTACAGTATCATCATCTGCATCTTATCTTGTATGTAGAAATACCAGATTTCTATGTGTTACGTCGGAACATAGGGTTCTTTGTCATCACAACTATGGTTATCACATAGAATCATTGTAGTATCCATCTTCAGGTCAAAGAGACCTAATATCAGCTTCTGAAGCCATATGGCTTCACAACTTAGTAGAGCAATCTGCTATGTATTCTGCTTCAACCGTGCTAAGAGAAACACTGGACTGTTTCTTGCTAAACCATGAACTCATAGCAGACCTCAAACAAAAGCATCTACCTAATGTGCTTTTCTTGTCTGAGATACTTCCAGCCCAATCTGCATTTGTGTAGCCATACAATCTATACTCATGGCTACCATCATAGTATAGACCAAAGTCTATAGTCCCTTTCAGATATATCATCACATGTTTTGCAGCTACTAGGTGAACCCGTCTTTGTTGAACAAGATATTGACTTAAGGTGTTTACAGAAAAACAAATGTTTGGTCTAGTATTTGTCAAGTACATCAATGACCCAATGATCTATCTATAGTGAGTCACATCCACTAAATCTGATGAGTCATCAGCTAACAGCATCAGGTTGGAGTCCATGGGTGTGGCCATGGCTTTGCATTCCAACATATTGAATCTCTTCAATATCTCTACCGCATACTTTCCTTGGTTGAGAAAGATTCCTTCTGAACTTTGCCATACTTCCAGACCTATGAAACAATGCATTAACGCAAGGTCTTTCATCTCAAATTCTTCTGCTAGTTTCTTCTTGCTTTCCATGATCTATTTCTCATTCCGTGTCAAGAATAAGTCATCCACATATAATAACAGGATGACAGGTTCATCTTCTACAACCTTGTAGTAAAGGTTAGGATCGAATTTACTCTTGGCAAGGCCTCGATCCATCACGAAGCTATCCATCATGTCGTACCATGTCAAACTCAGATATCTTCTGTAGTCACTCCCCTTGAAGTGGAGTATCATCTTCCCTCTTCATTATGTACAGGTGGTTCTATGCTTGATATATACTGGTCAATATAGTATGTCATGCCATAGTCTATTCTTTCTGAGGCAAATCACGAACCTTGCTTTGTACACTTGTTCTTGTGGATCCATATGGAGGATACTATGTACTTCCCTTTATGTCTCGAAATCATATCGTATACATCATTCCCCATGATCAACTATTATTCTTTGATCATAGCTTCTTTCATAGCATTCTTTTCTTCATCTTGAGTTATCTCTCGTACCCATGGTGGTCTTCATCCTTCGAGGTGGATCTACCGCTCTCTGAAGCTCTTTCTTCTGTCATGGTGTCTCTGACCCTGGGAGCTTTAGATTTTATTGTAGTGAATCTTGAATTGTCATCACTTGTTCTTCAGAACAAGTCTCATTCTTCTTGTAGGAGGTTGTACAGGACCTTCCCTACAATTCAAATGCACCAGCTGCATGGTTAGAACTATTTTGTAAAACATATGCACAACGACAAATTCTTATGCATCATGCAACTATTTAGCCAATACAACATTCATCCATATCTCACATAAAATTTCTAGATGCCTTCCATCTCTATCATGAAATTATTGAGATTGTGCACTAATCCAATATGTCATCAAGGCGGCTTCATTCTAGATAAGTAGCAATGGAGAGCACCATGAGCGACTTACCCATCACATGCATATTAGTAGTATACAGTCATTAATGCAAACAATCTATCATGCATAACACATCAACTGAATATAATCAAAACAATATCATGAAGTGACAATTGAATACTTCATCTTCTTCTTCATTCATGACATCATCATTTCTTATTTAAATGATAAGATGGATAAGAGGTTCTTCAAGAATTGAGTTCTTCACATTCCTCATCGCTTGAGGGATCTTCTTTGAATGGTGAGACCTTGATCTTCAATTGCTCCCATCTTCTTCTTCTCTTCTTATGAGTCGAGCTTCTTCTTCTTCCCGAAGTCAACTGAAATTAATCACTTCCTTCTCACATACATTCTTCGTATGAATGAATCCCATGATCCCGGGAGACCATTCAAGGTGGCTATCACCACTTCTGCATTCTCCGCTTCTTCTTCTACTACTTCAGGATGTTCTGCATTCTGGATCTTCACATTATTCAACTATTTTCTTAAATCCATCTTCTGATTTATGTTCTTATCTTCAAATAGCTTGTTCAAGGAATCAAACATCTTCGGTGTCTTTAGGGATGACACTTGTGGTACAAGTTGATCCGTGATTGAATCAATAATGATGTTCTTGGCCTTGATCAAGTTCTTCTTGTGTAAGGCTTTGAGCCTCATCTCCGTATGGAACTGGGGCCTCTCTACTCATGTAGGTGTCTAATTCATTTTCTTCAGAGAGATCAAATACTTCCATGCTTGAAAGTTCTCAACTTCACCAAGCTTATCAACAAGCTAATGTGATATATCACTTTGAAATGAGAACCTCAAATTCAAATAGCAAAAGATTAGATCTTACCGATTTGAGGTGTCCGTCCTGCTTTCGGAGCTGGCTGATCTAGGGTTTGTCAGAGAAACCCTAATTTTAAAAACTTGGAATATTTTAGATCTGATTGGATAGAAATATAGATCTCTTCAAATGGAGCTGTCCAATGTACTCCTTTTCTGAAAATAGTGGAGGAAAGCTCTCGGAATAGGAAGCCCTAGTTTTCCAATTTCTTCTGCAGAAATTCCTGTCACTGCTTCTATTATATCTACGAAATTACAGCTCCTCTGTGTTGGAAATTTTGTACTAAGGTAAACTCGCATGTTCCTGATCCAACACCATAGGTTTCATTAGAATTGGTTTCACCAATTGGGATTTATGATCATTTTCCCAAGGTGACCTGTTTCAGGACTGTTTAGAACAGCAAAGTTGTATAGCCTACCACATGTCATTGTTTCATCTTCTAGTTCTGAAATTAGGACGACATAAATTAAAGTCCGTGATATTTTTGGAACATCTTCAGGAATTTAATTTGGACCTCTGTATCCCACGCTATAGAAATTTTCCCCAGGTGTCTTGTTTAGGGATGAATTCTGGAGGAGGCTGGAACCCTAACTTTGACGGATCATATGTCCCAGAATATAGCGAATCTGAGGCTGAATTGTGGACACAGTGTACATCAGGATTTCATATTCAGCCTTTGCAATTTTCAGCTCCTGATCCTTCGTCAATATTGGTATATAGCGAATGTACCAAAACATAGTAGTTTTAGTATTTAGGGTTTTTCTACCTGGGGGTCAAACTAGGGTTTGACTTTCCCGGAGTTTCACCCAACCAAAAATCTTGATCCAGGTCTCTAAAATTTGATTTTGATGAGGAGAGAAATCCTATGCTAGGCTCACTCAAAAATTCCTCTTCAGTAAGAAGCCCTAATTTCCTGCACCAAAAACTGAAAATGCTTGGAATCAAATTCCGCTTCGACAAAAAGATGCACCCTTCAATGGAGAGTCAGCCTAGCCTTCTTTTGCTGATTGACTGTGGAGAGAGAACCAAAAAGAAAGAAGCCATAGCTTCTATAGCTTGTGAAAGCTATCCTATTCAGGTTAGCTCTGATACCATGTTGAATTTTCATATGCTTAGCTAAGACATCAACATATCATTTTATTTTTCATAACAAAAGCATATAAACAGGATCACTGAAAGAAACAGTATCACAAGAACAACACAGATTTATCCTGGGAAAATCCTAAAGGGAAAAACCCAGCAAAAGCTTCCTCAATATAGATGCCCCAAAAAGGTAAAAAAGGTAAAACCAACAAGGAGATCAAAAACCTGATCCTTCTCCTTCTCCAGCTACTTCTCTCCTCCACAAGTGCGCTACTCAAGTGAGAGTGTGTGTTACAAATGAGGAGCACTAAACCTATATTTATATTCATCTGTTCACTTAAGTTAACTCATCTATCATGTAGGCTCAAGTTAATCATGTAGTCTCGAGTTACACATGTAGGCTCAAGTAACCACACTGGGGTGCTAATGACCCACCTTTATAATTAGAGGGGACTGGCTCATGACTCTTATTAGTTCTTCCGATTAGGAGCATCGGGGTACAAAGTAATACAAGTGGTTCTCCTAGTAGGAACATCGAGGACCACAAAGAAATATATATAGAATATTCTTTGAAGTTACAATATTTCAACAACTTGGGATTTTCCCAAAAACTCATTGTGAGGAGTACCACATGAACCCCAAAGTAGCTGGCCGCTGAGAGGAATTGCCAAGCGAAACGGGCAACGACCCCTTTCGATTGAGTAGAAGTACCCATGAGGAACAAGCCAAGCACTGTCTTCTGGAAGTCTTGGTGGCTGAGAGACCACCTTCAACCAATAGGAAGCCATTGAAACAGGGGTCCAAATCTCATACCCACCAGTTTCATACACAAAAGCGAACACAATTGATCCTCCATGATCTTCCTCACGCCTAAGAGGTGAACCACCACCATTAATTTGGAACACTTGATCGGCACCGTCGAAGCCACTCTCAACAATCTCCCACACCATCAGAGGGCCACAGAGCCTCTGATTCTGATTCAGACCCATATCAGTCTGAACTAGACCTCCACACTGCACCATCAAGCCCCATGGCTAGTGCAAAACTGGATCCATTTTCGGGCCTAACCTTAGTAAGTGGACCCATGTCCACATCACAACCTATCACCCACAACTTGGCAAGTGGTCCAAGCATAGTCATGCAGACTGTCATGAGCCAATTGCCACCGCCCATAGTGACCAACCAAGCTGGCCCAGTGGTAACGCACGGGGGTAGTGGCCCCTCCACACACACTACCCCTCTGGCCACACAGGGGGGCAGTGCACCATCCACCTACATTGCCCCTACTATTGTACATGGGGGTAATGCTCCTACCACCCATACTGCCCCCCACACAGCACTTGGGGGCATTGACCCATCCGCAATGGTGGTGACCACAAGCACCCCTAGCCATGTAGATGCATTATGCACCTACAAACCCCACCACCATTGTAGCCCCATCCCACATCAACTTGGGGTCAAATCTGTCCTTCATGGCTCATCTAAACTTTCCTGACTTGGCTAGATTAATGAATGACCCCATTCACCACCAAGCTTTCTGGCCACCCATGCTAACTAAGCTACCATCAGACATCCCAAAGTTTGAAAGCAAAGCTGGAGAATGTCCCCAAAATCACATAATGACATTCCATCTATGGTGCTCATCCAACAACATTGTAGACGACTCCATCAGGCTGAGGCTGTTCCAACGCACCCTTACAGGTGCCGTGGCCAAATGGTACATTGAGCTGCCACAAGCCGAGTACCCCGACTTCAACTCCCTAACCTTCATGTTCCTACAATATTTCCAACTCCCTGTCAGATATGATGAGGGGGTGGAGATCCTATTATCTTGTCACCAAAGCACTGCCACTCACATAACTGACCATATCCATGAGTGGCAGCGATGCCGTAGCTTATGCAAAATCCAACTAGACGACAGGATCTTCTTGGATTGGTTCCTTAAGACTTTGCTCCCACCCATCGCAAAGGATATCGCATCTGAACGTCCCCAATCTGAAGAAGAGGCCATATTGAAGGCCCAACAATTTGACTTGATCTACTCTCAGTATGGATACTTGTACACTGTCATTCCAGACGCTCCCCGTCCGAGTATCTCCTACCGCGACGCACCAAGGGCATCCCACGCTACGGACGACATCATAGGGTCAATCTCCCAACAACCACAGCCTCGACCGATACTACCTGCCGTTGTACCACAACCAAGAAACACTGCTAATGTTGCTTACTAAAACCAAGCTTCGGACTATGCTAGAATGATGTCCCAATCAGGAGCAACAACCTCTTATGCACAACCTGTGCCATCGCAGCAGGCTCAGGTGATGGCTTGGCCAACACAACAGTATGTGGAGAAAATTCCCACATTTGTGGCACCTCCACCCCCACAAATATACTATGCACCACCAGTGCAACAAGTTTAAGCCCCTGACCCCACTCCACCCGCTCCATTGGGACAAGTGTTCGCATAACAAAACCGTCCCAACCAGCCTACCCCCAACAATCAACAAGGGAAAGCTAGAAACAACCGGTCCTGCAACCAAGGAAATAACCAACCACAGGGAGGCGGTTAGCAACCGAACCCTCCCAATAATGCCGCGGCTAACCGACCAGCCCAAAACCCCCCGTGACAGAATGCACCAAGACGCAACGCTTCGTTGCACACAAACCAACCTTGTACACTCTGTGATGTTTATGGGCATTCCACATTTGAGTGTCCCCTCATGGCTCGCACTAAGTAGGCCATTCAAAATGAGGCCCAATAGGTCGCCAATGCTCCCAATCAAACCCAACCCAACCAGGCACCACAAGGACCTCCTCCCATGGTGCTTCAAAACCCACTACCAGTCCAAGGATTGGTGGCAACTGCTCCCCCTCCCCAAGCCAATCCCAACACTTCGGGGGCACCACCCACAGCTGAAACAGGTGTTCACCACCTGCTATCCATGATCACTAAAGAGGACAACTTATAGACTAGATGAAATCAGTACGGTACCACCACCGAACCTCTTGACTCATCAACAACATACACGTCTAAGACAACCAACCTACCTCTCCAGTTACCCCCATTCCCATGCCCCCCCATACACAGAATTGCCAATAATGCCACATCTAGAGCTGCAGTTAGCTATAGCATTATGGATGATTTGACCCAAATACCAACTGCCATGTCCACTCTTGAGGTACTTAAAATGTTCCCAACATAGAGGAAAGCCTTACTAGCCGCTCTAGGGGCAGTAGACCCCTCCAACTCCAAGCTGATCACCTTTGACACGGGGAATGGGGAACCATGCATGCCCTCCACTATTGCCTTCCAAATCCCAGTGTCCATCCAAAATTTGGTTGTGCACCGATGCACAGTGGATGAGGGGGCATCCACGTACATCATGTCTACCTTGGTTTGGAAGAAGCTTGGATCACCAATTCTGCAACCATCCTCCATGACTCTGCGGGCTTATGATGGACATCCCACTAAATCCCAAGGAATCCTCCCCCATGTCCCCATCACGTTAGGTGAGAAGATAGTCCTGATTGACATCGAAGTCATCAACGCTCAACTGGACTACAACCTCCTCCTCGAAAGGAGTTACATGTACGCCATGCGAGCCGTCATGTCAACTGTCTTTCGCCTCATGATGTTCCCCCATGAAGGGAAGATTGTGACGGTTGACCAACTCACCTACCATGATCCGCAAGGGTTAACAACACCTGCCAACGTTATCCCTACCATCACCACCATTGAGCCGTAAGGGGCGACCGCACATGCTAACGCCATCGCGGTAACCAACACTGTGGTTGAAAACACACCAGCCTCCCCATCATTGAATGTGGGCCCTGGGTTGTTTACCGATCCCACCATGGCGGCTCCTTTCTCATTGGTGTCACCACCACTGACACAAAATCAAACTGCGGACTTGTGCATGGTCTCATCAAGCACCGCTGCACCCAAATAGCAACCGCAACCAGAACCAGAACCACAACCACAACATCGTCCGCAGCCACAACGCCAATAGTAGCCGCAACATCACCAGCAGCAGTAGCATTACGTGCAGTTGCAACCACAACCTCACCCCCACATGCAACCAGCTGGGATTTATGTGGGCTCATCTCTGGCCCATACAATTCCCTTTCTCTTTCCCCCACCTGGTGTCATGAGCAAGCTGGTCATGGCCATCTTAAGCCTACCCAACTTTACGTTGGGGATCCCGGTGTGGTATCTAGATCCACCAGCTCAACCAGCAATGCCCTAGGTTGTGTAAACCCTGGTGCAACCTATTGCAGTTGAGTCTCACCCCCCACCCAGTCTCCATAATCTAACCGCTGCACCCGCACCTACACCACCCCAACCCAAAAGGGCTAGGGGTAAAAGCACCAAAGCCACCACAGAACCACGACAAGTTCCACCTTGTGCCATATGCAAACAACAGGGCCATCCAACTCAAAATTTCCCTGAAATCCCAATGATCCATGCACATCTAGATGCCATGGATACAAACAAAAACATCCCCATGGTTGAACTCCCAACCACGCCAGTAGTCAGGAACAAGGCATTGAGGACAAACCATGCTTGCACCCTTTGCATCTTGTATGGACATTACTCCCACCATTGCCAAGACCTGCCTGAGTTTCGAATGGCTCTCACTGACCTCCATCACCATTCCCTTGAGTCTGAAATCACCATGATTGAAGAAGTTCACCCCCCACCACCTTCTTTAGACACCATGTCCAGTTCTGTAGACCCTCTTGTCTCCACCATCACCGATGGTCCATCATACATGTCTCTTCTTTTGTTTCCCTAGCCATAGCCGCAGCCTCAGTTGCAACCTCAACCTCAGTTACTAGGGAAACAATGGGTTTCATTCCCACTCAACATGATCCTTTTCCTTTTCCTTTTCCTACCATCCAGGATTGTGAGTAAGTCTACCTTGGCAACCCTCCATCTATAGGATTTCACACTAGGAGATCCTCTGTGGTACCTTGAACCACCTACGGTACCTCTGAGGCCCCAAGATGTGTTGACTCATGTGTAGCCAATTGAGATGATGTTGCACCTACCTCTAGGTCCATCAGATACTCCTCTTGTCTCCAGGCCTGCCCCTCTTCCTCCAACAGAGACTGGGGGCAAGGCCACAAAAAAAAACAACCAATACCATTTACATGACCTCTACCACCAGTTTCCCTTCCATCTCGTTGGCTGTGAAAGATCCACCTGATCTATCCCAGCACCACTTACGTGATGACGGAGAGATCTGTAAGACCGCCTTCGATTTTACCCCATTCCATTTAAACCATAGTATGGAATTGGTTCTTCCCATAAAAGACCAGATTCCATCACCCCGCCTTTCCAATGACCTTCGTCTTAGCAAGGGGGCACACCTCTTCATTGACTCTAATGGAAAACTCTTGGAGAAGCCCTGCAATGGGCTCTACCTCAAGATATTTTATGCTTAACATCACCAATGAGTCGCGTCATTTTATTTTCTTGTTTTTCAACATTTTTTAGCACAAGTAAGGGCAGAGCCATTAGCTGCTAATCCAAAGTCACTTGGAACTTGTTCGAGACACCTCTCACACCTCCGGGATCATATATCTTAATGAGACCATCGTCTCATGTTTAACTAATCAATTTTGGGACCATTTCCCACAAGTCACCTCTATGTATGAGCCATGACATGACGATGCGAGTGTCTATGGATTGTACTTGCATCACACTTCCCGACCGCAACTCATGCGAGTTTTCGGGCTGCCACCCATTAAGGATTGTACTATACTTTCATTTTTGTATTTATAATTGTCTTTTTTCACCGCACCTTATGTGGACATCTGAACCATCGTCCACAAACCCTTTGTTTTTCTTCCATGTATTTGGCATATAAGTGTCCTCGGGTCGTTGCCCGTTAAGGACTGTAATTTTAGCTTTTATTTTGTATTTTTAACACATAGTTGTCTTTTCCATTCACCGCACCTTACGCGGATCACTGGAGCACTGTCCACAATTTTTTTATTTTCATTGCATGCATTTGGCATATAAGGGCCTCCGGACTTGTACTCACATCACATGTAGTCAAGTCCATCCACCGCAACACACACACACGCTCTCTTGACCTCTGTTCGAGAGCCACCTCGGTTTGCGTGCCTCTGCCGCACTGACTCATGAGCCTCTGCCGCGATCTATCCCACACATGTATTGGTATGTTTGAGAGCCTTCTGCTTTGTCCATACTGCGTGGATGACATTTGGACCTTTGTCCACCACCCTGACATGAAGCACCACTCATGCCACCGCAATCAATTGAGCACATTGGAGTTTCGTTTAAGCTCTTTTCTGACTCCTTAAAACAATGAAAAGATCACCAAGCACAACTGCTTCCTTTCCCACTCGCTAAAGTATAGGAAAGGACGTCTACATCATCTCGTTTACCTCCTTTTGTAGACCATGTAGACCATTTCATGAAAAGGACCTCCTTGGCACACTCAAGCCAAGATCGTTCCCCTCTGCATACTTTTATGCTTTCTTGGGCAGAGGGGCCACACTTTATGAAAAAGCTCACCACCGGTTGTCGTCAAGCTCTTTTCTAGCCGTCTCAACAAGAAAACATTTTCGAGCAAACTTGGTTTCATTCATGCTTATAAAAGCATTTGAATAATCGTCCAGTTAGTATAGGTTTAACCTTTTCCAGCCTGATTGGACTACCAACGGTAAATAAGTCTCTCATCCCCTGTAGGATGGGTGAGATCTCCTATGTATACTTTTATCCTTTTTCGGGCAGAGGAGACTACCAACAAAAAATATCCCCCACTGGAGTCTTCTTCGTGCTTTCAGACTCTCTAAAATTGAAAGCACCATCAAGCACTTACCTTCTCGGGCTCGCTAAAAATCCATGAGATCGTACCACAATGGTGTCCCTAGACACCACCCCACAGAAAAAAATTTGGCGGCATCCCCACATTGGGTCACCTTTGTTCAGAGTACTCTGCAATGTGTCTTCCTTGGATCCCATCAGTATCAAAAGTGTTCACCTCCTCCAAGTATTTCCCATCTGCAGCGACATTCCCGATATTATAGCTATGATCCCATTCCCATGAGTTAAGTTTCATTTTCTGCCTGGTCCGCCCTGCCGTCATACTCTGAACGAAGGAAGTTTGAGTCTCCCACTCCCTCCCTGCCCTTGTTCAGTTCTTTCCCTTCCCCCCCCTCCCCCCCAATTCAGTGAGTCAATCCGCAGATTGCTTCACACCTTTCGGTTATCCCTTGCGCTCTTGGTCAAGGAAACATCATTGCCTTGACTAGGGGAAAGTCTCCCTCTGTCAATGCCAACACACATATTCTAGAGGTATGACATATAGGTCCCTATACCTTGGTTTCATTTACATCATTGATGAGTTCCTTGGACCACTTGAGAGGAGTCCTTAGTGCCTCTTGGGATGGTTGTTTCTCACGTGCTCGACTTCAACTCCATCATCGCACCGTTGAGATTCGTACAGGGTTTGTTCCACACAGTACTTGGTCGAAGACCCCAAATGTGAATTGACTCTAGCACATTGGTGAGTCCACTCAAGGGACATAAACAGGTTATGTCCCTTGTGATTTTTGGGTTGCATTGGAGACAGTGATTAGAAGCCCCAGCAGTGCTTCGATATACCTTTATGATTGATACAACATATTTGTACCACAGAGACTCTGAATCTCAATCAGCAAGTCCACACAGCTATGTACCAGATCCAACAGACCGTCAGTCATGAATATATAGCATTCCATGAGAATACCATGGGTACAACGTACTAGATCAGTATTGTATTCAGCCTCACATAGAGGCAACCAACATTGTAACATCAGTTGTATATGTTCAGCTCTTGTATTTTGGAGCATAGATCAAATTATTCTTTTGACATTGTCATGAGCATGGGAATTCCCACCTCATCCATATACATGTCACACATTTATTGTATCTCACCCATTGATGGGAACTAGATTAATAAAAAAACCAAAAGCCACCATACCCCAGCCCCAGAAGCACCACCTCTCTATAGCAAATCCTATGATGTTCGTCGGCCATACGTTGAGCTCCTACCCTCACACATCAGGGGGCAATCTGTTAACCCAAAAATCCCCCACACAGCTCTCTATGGCCTACACCACCCAAGGACACCATCTCACAACCCCCATTTCACTCCATAAGACCTTCCATTTGAACCCCACACCTCCAAAAGAGCCCATGGATGAAGAAAAGGGCTAAACACCCCCAAAAGGAGCCCAAAATAGCCCCCTAGGATCTAAAGCCCTATTGAAAAGGGATAAAACCCTAAAAGGAGCTAAAGCCCTGACCAAGGGCTTAAAACCCTAAAATCCCTTGGAAAAACTATAAAAGGAGGGTGGGGGGTCACTCTCAAAACACTCCTCACTTGCCTATTGTTATGCTGCCTGTGGATGCTTTGAGACCTTTGCCTCTCAAACCACCCACACTCCCTCTCCTCCATCTCCGTCCCATCAAACCATTGCTTCCCAACCAAGAGAGAGAGGTGCTCCCATGAGCTAGGGCATGGTTCCCCATTTCCACCTAAGTGAGGTATAACATTTATTTTCATATTTTTCTAATTGCTTTTGCTTTCTAACTGTTATTTTTATTTGCAGGTTCTATTGTTGACATTGTTTGCAGGTTTTCCATTGTAGGAGTTTAGGTTTCTTGCAGGTTTCAAGGAGGCGGAATCCTAACCCGTGTTCTGCAGAGGGGTTCACAAGGGCTTCATCTCCCTCTTTATTTTCTGTTATTAGCTCTTAGATCTAGTTTACAATAGTTTCCTTTTTCTTACTCTTGTTTAGATTAGCTTAGTTTAATTCGCTGCTTTGTTTATGCTATTTCCATTTCTATTTTTCCTGTTTTCCAACAGTAGGAACCTACCCTTGTGCCCTATAGGCACAAGGGAGTCATTCCTGCCCTTGTAGCAGGGAGAAATCCTTGCTACAATAGTCATGGGTTAGGTTCATCTTTTAACATTCATGCTTAAGCATAAACACCACTATAACAGTCATTTTGCAATGGAAAAATTCACTTTGCAACCAGAAAAGTCGTTTTTGCACTGAAACTGACTTTTCCGGCTTCCGCATTTCGGCTTTCGATTTCTGACTTTGTGTAGCGGAAATCCTGAAATGCGGTATGCTCACTTGTCACTTTTCCTCTTTCGGACTACAACTTTCCAACTTTTGATTTTCGACTTTGGGTAACGAAAATCCTAAAAGATGGTATGATCACTTGTCACTTTTTCGCTTTTCGACTTCTGAATTTGGAAATCTCGAGATACGAGGAGGAAGAACTCTATGTGAATAAAAATAATTGAATCCCCCGTGAATGAGGATAACATTGCTGAACAACTCATTCCATGACTCATGATAGTGAATAATGAATCGAATGGAATGGAAGAATGAACAAAAGCATTTTGGACGACTCCAAATATGACGGACTGGGCACGCACTCACTTGATTACTTGCTTCCGAAGCAAGAATGTAGCTTTCCCAGACTACCATATTACTCATACATGAAATATGACTACCATGCCTCGCTCTACTCAAGGCATTAACTTACTCAACCAACTTCTAGAATAATTGAATGATTTAGTATAGAGGAAAAAAAGGGTAGATGAGAGCTTATGGATTCTCTCATCGACATATGGTCTCACTCTATTCGCTTAAGGGTTTGGATAATTCCCCTCCTTATTCCTTGTGAAATCATGCCCCCATCTCTTTCGTTGCATTGCATAACTAGTTGTGGTATTTTATTTAATTGTATATTTACATGACACCTCAAAATATAATGTTCCTAACCAGCATGAGAACCATTGACATCAACCTTGATCGCCGATACATAAAACACCAAATCAATGGCAGGGACTTGGCCTTGAGTTCCTTGCCATGATTTAAATACAATATATACATCATGTAAATTTTAATACCATGGGTTCAAAACCGGGGTATTACAAGAGCCAAAGGATGATGATTTGCTTGAAATAAACATACCCAAGTCAGAGGGTATGCATGCAGTGGAAGGAGTTGGTATTTCTAGTGGCCAATTCCTAAGCCCACTCAAGATCAAGAAATTAAATATTGGGTCGGCTGAAAACCCAAAGTTTGCTAATACTGGATATTAATGGGACGATGAGACTATGGGAAATATCACTAGCTTACTGTATGAATTTTAGGATCTGCTCCCTACAATTTTTTTTGAAATGAAAGGCATAGTCGCGGACCTTGGTGAAATGAAGATACCCTTGAGGCTCGATGAAAAACTAGTCAAACAATGGCTGTACATATTAAACCCATGCTACAAAGAAAAATTTAAAGCTAAAATGGAATGAATGATGGAAGCAAGTCTGATAGAACCTGTTGAAGAATTAGAATGGATCAGTCTAATTGTAGTGCAAGACAAGAAAACTTCAGGGGAAGTGAGAATTTGTGTTGACCTGAGGAAATTAACTGATGCCTGTTTGCATGATCCATTTTCGACTCCATTCACATATGAAGTATTGGAGAATGTCAAAGGAAAAGAAATGTATTCATTCACCGATGGATTCTAGGGCTAGCATCATATAAGAATTACAAAGGAGGATCGATACAAGACTACCTTTGCGACGGAGTGGGGATGCTACCAATAAACGGTAATACCCTTTGGACTCAAGAATGCACCTGCAATATTTTCTAGAATCGTGGTTGCTGCATTTAAAAATTTTATACACAAATTTCTTGAAGTCTACTTTGATGACTAGGCAGTTTTTGGTCTTGTAAAGATCACATCGAGATTCTTAGAATGATGCTGGAACGATGCCACCAATATAACATTGCCCTAAATTTGAGGAAGTTTATTTTTTGTGCACCTTTTGGAGATCTATTAGGCCATGTGGTCTGTCACGATGGAATTTTGGTCGATCAAACCAAAATTTCCATCATCCTCAACTTACCACCACCTACCATGATTAAGCAGTTAAGAGCAATATTAGGACATACAAGATACTACAGGAAGTATATCAAGGGATATGCAGAGGTGACCGCCCCATTGGAGAGATTTCTGAAAAAAGACACTAAATTTTAGTGGACAGACAAATGTCAATAGAGTCTAGACAAGATGAAAAAAAAGATGACTACTGCACCAGTACTTGTATTTTGAGACTGGAAAAAAGAGTTTCATGTTCGTGTTGATGCATCATTTGTTGTGCTCGACGTGATACTAACACAATGAGGGGAAGGAGCGATTGAACACCCCATTGCTTTGGCTAGTAGGAAGTTATCAACTGCAGAGAAAAATTACACCACAACAGAGAGGAAGGGATAGCGATGGTGTATGCACTGCAAAAATTTAGACATTATTTATTGGGTGGATATTTCAAGATGTACACTGACCATTCTACGCTAAAATATTTGGTCAATAAGCCAGTGTTTGGGGGGAATATCTGCTGGTGGCTTCTCCTCTTCCATGAAATTAATTTCGAAATAATTGTTAAAATTGGTTGGTTGAATTTGGGATGAGACCACCTATCATGGATTGAAAGAGGAGAAGAACCCACAAGTTTGGAATATAATATTCCCAATGCACAACTATTTGTGATAACCATCTTAGATGATCAATATAAATATATCATACAGTTTTTGAGTACAATTTATGCACCAACTGAGTTTACCATTGCGTAGAAGAAACAATTGGTAGTACAAGCTCCGATTTCCAGTTGATTGCTAGACACTTGTATAAAATGGGTCAGGATGAAATAATTCGATGTTGTGTCTTAGAACATGAGCAACTGATGATATTAAGTGAAGTACATGCTAGTGTCATAGGAGGACACTATGTAGGAAAGTGATGGTGCGCAAGATATTACAGGCATGGTTATGGTGGCCTACTATGCATGCAGACGCTCAGGATTATTGTCGCAGCTGTTATATCTTTCAACATAGAAGAACAACTCCATATAACCCTCAAGAAAATGGATTTGTCGAAGAATTTAACAAGGTTCTGGAAAATGAGCGAACAAAGGTCTGCAATGTGCGAAGAGATGATTGGGATCAAAAGATATCCATAGTGCTATGGGCATATCATTAAACATGTAAGAAGTTAACATGCCAAACACCATTCAGGTTGGTATATGGACAAGAAGTTGTCATGCATTTGGAATATATTGTACCAAGTTTGAGATTTGCCATGATCACGTAAATGACAGATGTTTATTTTGTAGAATAAAGATTGCTTCAACTAATTCATTTGACGGAATAACGCTTTGTTGCAGGATTTCAATAAAACGTAGAAATAAAATGCAAAAGGTATGGCACGATAGACACATTAAGAGAAAGAATTTTTAAGTTGGAGTTCTTTTTCTTATGTACGACTGTAATTTTTTCAAGAATTCAAGAAAGTTGAAAACACATTGGTTAGGGCCATATGTCGTTAGGAAATCACCGATGGAGGAGTAGCTAAGTTAGAGAAATTAGATGGTACAAAGGTAAGAGGGCTCATCAATGGAATCTGATTGAAGCCTTATTTTGATAATTGCAACTAGGTCGCATTTAAAAAAAAATTGTTGAAGAAAGGAAACAAATGAAAGAATGTAGAATCCAGGTCGCAAGGAAGGCGACAAGAACTTGACGGAGCTTGAAAAGAGAAGCGAATTTACCAAATGAAAGAACACCGATAGGAAATGATGTGATGTTGGCACAATAAGTAAGAAATTTGTTGACAAGACATATGTCAGTCCTTAAAATCCACAGACACTAAGTGAATCTAATTGTCCCCTTTGTCATAAGTATCATGACGTCACAATAAAAAGGGAGCAACCTAGTTGGAAGCGTTAACATACTATCTTGAAAAGGTGACCCATGTGACACATTGTGTTTTCATGATGGTACTCAATGATGGCGTGTGTGAATATTTGACAAGCTGAAAACCTGGATAATCCCTCTGCTTTCCCTCGGGTTCAAATTAAATCCCATAAAATGCCACAACGAACTGTTGTAGGAACACCCAGAGCTGAAGAAATATTGTTGAAGTATGGTGACTGTGAGATTTAGTGCTAGTGCCCTCAGGGGCTCTGTGATTATTGTTTTTATACCTATTTTGGTTGAGAGAAATGCTACTATATATGTTCCACAGCAAGCATGGAGGCGATTGGAAACTGAGTTAGTTCTAGTCCTCCTTGCACTAACGTTATAGACCATCTTACCAGGGTTGGAAATGAGGAAATGTTCTAGTTCTCGCAAGAGAAACATTGTCTTAGCATTGCTGAGAAAGAATGAAGAGGTAGCGTCTAGAATTCGAGGGCCAAATGACATCCCAACGAATCCACCGGATAACAATCTGGAAGTAATTTCCATAGTGCATAGTATCCATTGCTAGAACCCGCCGGTACGAACTAGTGTTCGGATATCGGTAAACAGAAATAAAGGACACCATCATCTCTACAACACACTAAAAACATAAGGCATGATGACACTTTCAAGACAAATATTAAAGCCTATATTCTCATGAAGGAAGGTAATGCGTTGATAGGATGGCAGACTTCACCAAAAGTGAAGCAAATAAAAACAATGAGATTATATTGAACTTGACAACTGCTGCGAGCTCCAAGGTTTATAACAATGACAGACCACCCAATCAGGGTACAAACTCTAGGATAAGTAATAGATTTGGGAACTCGAGAGTCCAATGAAGTCACCAAAAGTGTTGGACAGGTAGTCATAGATTTTTCGAAGATGCGACCGATGGAAGTATATGCTTTATAGAAAACTGCAATCACAAAAATTAGAGTAAGAGAAAATGACCTCAGTAAATAGGTGAAGAAATCCAAAAAGGTTATTAAAAAAATAAAGGAAAAGATGAAAAAGACCAAACAAAAAGTAAAGGCAGGAGAAAAAAGTAAAATGAAACTTGAGAATATTGTAAACTTGGCTTGTTTGAATTTTGAAGATGTTGAAATCACACCGCAAATGCAAGTCGAAGAAAAGGTCATTCGAATTGGAAAGATAGAGGTTGATCTTAGGAGGAAGGTTACAAAGCTTGAGGATTAGGTAAGACCAAGCACACCCTTGCAAGTAATAGAGAAAAGAACAGAAGCAACAATTGAAGCTGCAAAGAATATAGAAGAAGCACAATAAATATGCGTCATGGATGTCGAACAAGTCTCTCAGACTTGGGAATCCCTAATGGATGATGGGAAATCACAGAATATTGAAAATGAGCTGATTTCCTTTGAAGTAAACATTACACAGATAAGAAATGAAATGAAGCAACTACCCTTAACACAAAAAATGGCTAAGGAAACAGATATGAGGAAATTGTAGCAGCAAATGACAATGTTGCGCACACAACAACAAAACCATGGGGAGAAAGTGGAAGAGTTGTAGGCTGAATTAGAAAAAATTACATGCATCATTCAACCTATAAATCATAAGGTGCACAATGTAGAGAAATCAGTGGAGAAGGTCACGCCATAACATGCCAGTTTTGACTTGGTGGAGAAATTGCGAAAGAGAGAGGAAGAAATGCATAGAAGCAGAGAGTGTGGTGAAAATCAAGGAATATTTCTAGATAAAAATCAGCGCAAGTAAAAACATGGAGGAATAGATTCAAGTGGCTCAAGATGAGCCACAAGTGAGTGTTGGGGGCTTGTTGGCCTAGGGATAGTAAGGCAAAATTCATTTAGAATTCTGCTTAAGTATGAAGAAGATACAAAGGAGAAGAAGAAGGAGCTACGACATAAGTAGTGACATAAAAGCAAGAAGAGAAAGGAAGTTGCGACAGAGGCAGTGAAAGGAAGGAAGAAGAAGAGGAAGAGATGCTAGAAGAGGAATATGTGCCGGAAGAGGAAGCTGTGACAAAATGAAGGAGTGCAACAAGGGAAGGTACGACATAATATCAACATCAGAAGGCGTGTAAGTAGCATAATGACTAGAAATAAACATTAAGGCGTAATGTTTAGAAAGTGACAGGTCTTAACGATCATGGGTATGAGTAAATATAGAGTCGACGGAAACCGTACGTGTGAAGGCATCTATGTAAGTCAAGCCATTACTGCCTCCAATTAGGTGTTACCAGAATAGGAAAGAAAACTTGTTGGATGGATATAGAATTCGGCTGAGAAAGTGACATAAAACAAGTCTATAACGAGTATGTATTGAGTCTGTATTGAGTATGTAATGAGTATGTATTGAGTCTGTATCGAGCCTGTAATGAGGCTATAAAGGAGAGAACCCAAGATGTATGTGGGTTAGACTCTCAAGTTGGACTTCAATTAGATAAGGGTAGACTCTCATTAGCTCCTGACTATTAGATTTTGGTTGATTGCTCTGTATTTTGTTTGTTAGTATTGGTGTGTGCATTGGAGAAAAGGATCCGCAACTAAGTGCGTAGAAGAGTAGGAAAGGTTGAGTCGATCTAGGCTGTGTGCGGATAATTAGTAGAGAAAAGTAGGAAGAGAACAAAAAGAAGATTAGAGAGCATTAGAGGGAGGAATAGTATGTAAATATAGATAAGAATATCTTGAACACAGTCTACAACTTAGTGTGCAGAAAAAATGTGCAAACACATATTTCATTAAAACTGGAAACTTTTTATTATAAAAACATAACTAGAATTGAATTTTTTGGTTATTTTCAAATTCTGGATCCATAGTTTAATTCTTAATTTAATGAAATATGTGTTTGCATCTATTTCCTCATGCCAGATGAAGAGAACATTGTGGTTTTTTCCCGGATGGGTTTCCATGTTATATTCTGTGTATATGTGTGAATGCTAAATGTGTTTGAAATACTTGTGTAAATGTTGCATTGAATGAATGATTATATATTTTCTTATAGAAGAATAGATGTATATCAACTGCATTGTATTAGTTGGATATGATTATGATGCATAACTATTGTTGATATAATAATTTGCATAAGAGAAGATGGGTTGCATCCTAAATATTGAATCAAAGTGAACATAAATAATTCACCAACAGACTTCGTTGAGAGCCTTGGTAAAAGGCCAAGGTACCGGAATTTCCCCACCCAACTGCGGAAACGTGGTTCTGGTAGTTACCCTTTCAAGAGAGATATATTGGGTGAGACGACATCTGCGTCGCAGGTGCTGCTGAATGAGCTCTACTCTGTCAGGTCGATATCTGGTCTTTGTTGCATTGAGAAGAAGGGAATGAACCTGGTTCAGGATCCTTGGAGGAGGGATAAAAGACAACAATGATTAATACTTATTTTCTGTTCAATATAGAAATTCAAGACTTATCTATCAACATAAAAGGTACCTTACTGCGACTGAATTTTTCTCCATTACAGGAAAACATTTTTTTTTGAATTTTGAATGCATATATGAATAAACTTGAAACATTTATTAAAAAATGTATCCCATTTCTATAGAAACAAGTTCCCAATTCTAGACACATAAAACAGTGGTCAGAAACAACATTTTTGACATGTTTCCCATCTATGAAGGGTAGTTTCACTAAAAAACATAGCACAAATGGAATATGTTTAGTTACTTAGCTTGCAATTCATATTGTATCTAATAGAATTGGAGGGTATTTGAAAAAATACACCAAAATAAGAGGAACATAATAGAATATGAGCACCTCAAGGTCATATTTATTTACCATAATCTTTAGTAGATGGTGAGGGAATTGGAGAATAAATTAGATGCAGAGGCCATTTGCTTAAAAGTTATCAAACTCACTAATGATTAAGATGTGGATATATACAAACAAATTATAGAGGTTTATCCACCTTGATTATATGGATAGGATAACAGTAACAAGGAACAACATTCTATAAAAGAGAAAATCCAAGTGCAGCAGGATCCAGACCAGATCATGACTTCTTGTACCAAAACTACAATGGATAGTGAATGACCCTCCAATAGTAGGACAAGGCTATGTAAAAGGCACATAACACATAATTAAGTCTTGATTTTATATTTATTATTTTAGTTTCCAATTCTCACTTTGAATAGAGTCTAGACACCAAGCAACTCCAACATTGATGATTGTAAATTGTGTTACTTATAATTACTAATGATTAACTATTATGTGATGACAGATCTTGCATGTTTTAAATTGCAAAAAAAATGTGTTATGTTTATTAATGAAAAATATATTTCCTTCGATCCATATAGAATATCTTGGCACATCATGGCTAAATCACTATACACCATTTCTAGCTTATAAACATATAATTTGATCTTTGCAAGGATACATAAGTTTATTTGTTTTGTGAAAATATTTTGATGTTTTTCTCTACATTTACACACAATATCCTAAGCATTTATTCTGTTAATATAGACTTTCCTTGAAGTGGAAAATAAGAAAACAATAATTAATGCAATGGAAAGATGATGCTTTTAGGCAAAATAAAGTTTAAAAAAGAAGTACCGAGTATACTCGAATTTCAGCTGACATAACTTAGCAATTATGTTCCCAAAAGGGAAGAGTCCATTTTTTTTCATTGTCATTGAGATTGTCAGACATGTTCATACTAACTCATTTTGAGTTTAATTTACATATACATGACAAGAAACAAATACTGCTCCAATCATAATTATGGTCTCATATGTTGCTTAGTCTTATGCAAATATTGAAAAATTGAATTTATTCTCTCATCATTGCTATAACACAACTAACCAAATGGAAATTTAAGACGAGTGCATACTTTTAGATCCATTAAAATATCTACAAGGTAAGCAAAATACACAACAAATAGCCTCTCTAAATTTATGAAACCCTAGTGTCAAAAACATATCTCAGCTCCAGTAATGAAATACTATGAAAGGAACAAGACATGAAAGGAATATTTCAGCAACAAGCACCCCATTTCATAGTTTTCTACTTACCTTCCATTTCTTTCCTTTCACTTGATTTTTGGTGTTAACAGTGATATCCGTTGTTGATGTGTTTGCAGTAGAAAAATTCTTTTCAACAGACTGGTTTTTAGGTTTTGGAAGTTGTCCCTTTTTGTTATCACCTTCAAGTTCATTTTCTTGTTTATCTACATGAAAATGAAGATATGCCCCCTGTTGTTGATCACCTAAATTGTCCTCTAACCTTATATCCACCTCGTGTACGATGTTTGTTGTTGTATGATTATCAATACCTACAACCAATATTATTCTATGTTTTGATTTGTTCTTGGAACCTTGCCTATGAGAAGGCATTGAAATTCCCATATCATTTTGAGTTCCATTATTTGGGTTTGGTTGACCCAAAATTGTGCTTGGTTCAAATTTATTGGAATGACTGTTTATTTAATTTGTGGAGTTGTACTCTTCACCATTTCCTATGTAAATATAACTAGTGCCATCTACTTCAGTTTAAGCGGTGTCCCAATATACGTTATTATCTCCTCATTTGGAAGTAAGCATCCTTAGCATTGTTTCTAGCATACTATCTTCATCATCCATATCACTGTTATTGATTTCATTCTCCTTGTCACTAGAATTCTAGTCTGTGTTTTTTTCAATTTCCTCTTCCTCATCCTACACAATAATTTTGTGGCTTGCATTATTACTATCATAAGGTATATTGTTAAAATATTCTACACCGATGGCATATCCTTCAAATTATTCTGTCTTCTCTTAAACATAGAAATATCGAGTGACCATGTGTATGCTAGTCTTGTTGTATTCTTCAAAATATGAGCTGTTTTCATCAAACTTTTAGGTTGTGCCCCTAGAATCAATCCCTCATTAATTCCAGGTCGTATAGTTTTTCCGCAATGATATCTCCATGTGCCCTCGTATCCTCACTTATTTCTTAAAATGGTGAATCGCAATCCAATCTCTTATCAAACCCTTTCATGATCCTATCTAGCAAACTATCCTACTCAAACATATCCCTCAAATACATAACTCTATCTCCGTGCTTCTTTGTCTGCTCATGATTCTTCCATTACTTATCTAACTTAAATTTCTTACTACAAGCAATGAAAGACAACTCCGATTTCCCACTGGGCTACCCAGACTACAATCCCTTCTTGCCCTTAAAATCATGAGCGTACCATCCATCATGGATACCTCGATTCCAAACCTCTTCCACTTCCTCCCCCTCATCAAATATTTCCCACTCTTTCTCTTCCTACTTCCTCTCCCTTGCGATATTCTCCTTCAATTTCTCACACCGAAGCTTTGCCTATGCTACCTTCACCTCCTCTTGATTATTTCTCTACATCTGCCTCTCCAAAACCCTCTTATCCATCTTTTTAATGAACTCAGAAAGTTGATGCATGATCTCATTATAGTCCCTCTTAGCCTTCTTCCTCAATTTCTTATTATCCTCCTCCAACAGCCTCTTGGTCTTGCGATTCGGCCCTATGGAAAACCTATACTCATCAACCCAAGTAAAGTCCTTATTGGTGGAAAAACCTTGTCAATATTTATAAAAAGTAGAAACCTGGCCATAGGGGATCTTGAGGTTTCCAAATAGGGGGACCTTGGAGACTGGTCCTATCCCCATGGAATGAGTGTACACTATTTTCTACTGGAACAATGTAAAATATCCCCATTAACCCTTAAGAAACCTTCTCCAGTATCCCCGTATATTATATAATTAAAAAAAGTGCAGTAATATGGACACATATTGATATTGAAATTGCAATTTTTTGCGAAGGACAAGGAATTGAAATGGTAAATGATTTGGGAGCAGTGAGATTCATATCAGGAGCACTCACGGGGATCATACAAGACTTCTTAGGCACAAATAATTTCCTAAAGCCATGTGGGTTCCTCCTCCTACAAAGCACCACTTTGGATGTCCTTTTTGGATGGAGTTTCAGGGCCAAATTTCTATACACTGCATTGATTTCATTGGTTGTGGTGGTCATCTCGATGCCAAATATTTCCTACAAGCATGTTTATGGCCCTTCCACTGTGGCCATTATGGAAATTTGGACCCCCAAAGTCTAAAATTGCAGGAGCACCCTGTAGATTGATTTCTTCAGTTTTCACTAGATTTTTTATTTAGGTTGGGTCCTGATGAACCCTATGAAACTGAGAGGATTTTTGAACCATGGCAATGTGGATCTTACCCCCCGAAAAGAAAAAACAAAATATTGGCTTCGAAAGATCTATGTTGACTTAAGCGAATTAGGTCTCAAGTTGTAGTCACATACTTAAAGGAAAGAAGAGGTCTTGGACTTACCTAGGAGTTTGTTTCGATTATCATGGTGGTGCTCACAAAAGAATATATTTAATTTGTGTTTATTGGATTTGAGACATAAGGATGTTTATAGCTTATAAATTTCATTTTTTAAAATATAAAATATAAGTATTTAATTTGTGTGTGCTGGTTTTTTTTTCAATAAGAAGAAAAGCTATATTAAAAACGTATATGAAAATTTGACAAAATGTACATAAATGGTTCATAATTTAGAGCATGTGAAGCAACTGACAGTCTTCAAAAAGGAGGTAGAAAGAGGTTCACAAAAAAACGCTAGGCCTAATTACGTGAATATGAAAATTTGACAAAATGTACATAAATGGTTCATAATTTAGAGCATGTGAAGCAACTGACAGTCTTCAAAAAGGAGGTAGAAAGAGGTTCACAAAAAAACGCTAGGCCTAATTACGTGAACCACTAGCAACAACATAGACCGAGAGGGACCCAAACCAAAGTTTGAACGGTATCAAATGGCCAACAAAGTGGAAAAGACAGCTCCATAGAAGCTAAGAGAAACCATACTTAATTATGGAAAATCAGGGGTTCCCCGCATAAGAGAGAGTTCCATCAATCCATTTTACCTTGAAAATAGAACCGTTAACAACCTTTAAGACCCAATTGTGTGTGTCATCCTTGAGAAGTATTGATGTTTATAATATGTAAATTTCAGTTTTATTCTAATAGAAAATATATGTATTTAATTTGTGTGTTGGCATTGAGACGTAAGGATGTTTATAACTTATAAATTTCAATTTTATTGCATCATGTATGGATGTTTACACCTCATATATTTGGGTTTAAAATCGATATGTGTTTATTATATAATAAATGAGGTAATAATATCCTTTCATAAATTTCGAACCTTGTAAATATATATATTTTGTGAAGGGATTTGAGCTAGTAAAGTAAGCATTGCAATTTGAGTTGTGACAAGACATAAAAAGAGTTTTTTTGTATTTTACAATATAAGAAAACAATTTATAGGAAAAAGTGAGATATACGAGTAGTTAAAGTTTTTCTCGAAAATAAACAATATACAACTAGCAACAAAATAATATATGCTATATAGATTACGATATACATCGTTATATCTAAAAAACTTCAATTCCAACGGTGTATATCCCACCATATATAATATTTATTACTCCATTTCACTGTGTATATTGTTGAACACAAGTAGAAACCTCAATTTCCTTAACCAATGTTACTCACATCAAGGATAAACTCCAAACCAACACCATCAACAAATAAAAAGACCATTGTTATCTAACTCTCCCCATGGGAGCACCACACATTCAAGATTGTCAAGGACCCATGGGTGTGATGTTATCATTGTGCTTAATGGAAGCTACACAAAAATTCATTTCATGTACTACCACACTTAAATGCAAAAACTTGAGCAAAGATTCTCCATTTATAGCTAGATGTAGTTAATTAAAGTATAATGAACATATTTTAAAAACATTGCTAAGAGGTTTATGAAAAAGAAGGATGATGAATATGATAAAATATTTAGAGAATATTAATTTTTATTGACTTATCATGTGGTGAAATCTATTGGATAAGCTTCGTGTATCATGGTTTTATATATCTATCACTTATTTTGGTAATATCTTCAATGAACGAAAAATAGTAATCATCTTCATTCTATACATACCTTTCTCAACTCTTTTAAGCACCAAAATTTACTACATCTTTTACAATATATAGAGACAAAAGATTGAGTGATCATAGGTTCCATAATTCTAGGATAACCTGCACACATCAATGATAGGATATCTGCAAGGAAAGATAGGGAACGAGAATCTAAGTAAAATTACACACAATTGTATTCTTTAACCATTATTTTATTGGCCTAAAGCACAAATTTTCATCATACATAATGTATATTAACACAATAAAAACAAAATGTCTAAGTTGGTTCATTGACAACATTAATGCAAATTAATTAGATTTAAATTTTAACGAATACAAGAAGATAACATAATAAAAACACGTCTAAATTGTTTTTTTAACGAAAATGGTTAAGTAGCTAACACAATTAAAGAATCTATCCCTTCAACATAACAATGTTGATTATTTATCCTATGGGATAAATTAATGCCACTCGTGCAGTAAAACATTGGGGGTATGTTGAATAGATTGTATAATGACACTAGTTGAAACATCACAATCAATTTGGTGTCTTGTTAGGATGTCATAAAGGGGATAGCATACAACTTTGGTGTAGGAAACACGTTGGGGTATATATATCAATTATCCTCAAGGAAACCCACCAACCAATGCCCACCCACCACTTATAGACTAAGAGCCCAACCAATGGTGTCCACAAATATTGGCCTCACAAATATTCCTAATTCTTTGACGCTAGTCACAAATTTTGGAGTTGTTTTTAAACAAAAGAGGTTTTGTTATCAAACAAAATATGGACATGATAATAAAATTGAGCTGGATATTATTTGAATCCATCTACAATGTTACAATTTACTAAATTTTAACACTGCAGATGGATTCAGAGACCCCAACAATAAATTTGTACAATTTACTAATTTTTAACACTATAGATGGATTCAGAGACTTCTAGGGGGTCTCTGAATCCATGTGAAGTGTTAAAATTTAGTAAATTGTACAAATTTATTGGAAAAATTGTAATTTTCCATTGTCGGAGTGGCACAACTAAAAATGACCAAATAAATGACCAATTGTTATGTGGTCATTTTTAGTTTAAATCTTATCCCGTGACCAAATTGGTCATTTTTAGTTTAGTTCTTATCTCATGACCAAATTGGTCATTTATCTTCGTCAATTTTATTTACCTCACTTAAAATTTCTCAATTTTGGTCATTTATCCCTTGAAAAAACCATGGTGACCAAATGTTTTGGTCACGTGGTCACTTATCTCTCATTTTGTACTAGTGTTGTTAACAAGTTGGTACTAAGAATATTTTAATCTCAATGATCTTTTCTGTTTTAAATTCAAATGACTAGGAGCATATTGTTTTGCAAGTGTGTTTTAGCTCATTATACTGGAGTTTGTGTATGTAGGAATTTACACAAATTCTTGAGCATAAAGATTTGTCTCGTCCTCCTAATTTTATTCTAATATATTTTTTGGGTCTAATGATTTAGCTGCTAGCTTACACAAACCTTGGACTTTGATAATGGTTGTAGACTTGAAATCAATTAGATATTCCTGGATGGTTGTCCTCTAGTTTCCTCTTTTTTTTTTCCTAGTTCCTTTTTCACAAATAAAAATATCACAATAGGGTGAGGTACAATCACGTTACTGTGGTTTTTTAGAATCAATACCTTGGACCATTTAATCACTTTGTAAACTTCAAATGCTTATTTGTGTATCACTGGGTAGTTTAATTCAACTAACTATAAACCATTGCTCATAAATTAAATAGGACACTCATATGTTTGTGTGTCTTTATGAGTGAGCACTACTTAGAGAATAAATAAATTCAAACGTGTTTAGTGAGAAAATATTACTAAAGTCAAAACTATGCAAATATAAGGGTAGAATCTATTACAACCTTGATTTTTTTTAAAGCTTCCTTCTTAGTTAGAGTCCACTTGAATTCAACATCCTTCTTAATAATATTCTACAAAGGTTTGGCAATCTTAGTGAATTCATCCACAAAATCAGAAGATCAAATCAATCTTACCAAAGAATGAAATGAGCAGTTTGCTATTGGGAATGAGAATTTGCAAGATAGACTTGGCTCACTCCAGGTCCATTTATATAATATCTGTTAGCACTGGAATTGAACCAAAGGTTGCGGAAGGCTCACTCCCAGGTAATAACAAAACCACTTTCGAAGAGAGAACTGGCCTTCTACTCTTCCGAGAGGGATCTCTCACCAAATGTCAACAATGCCAGATATATATACAAATGAAACTATAAATTGTTTGTAGAATTGGTTGAAACAAAACCCAAAACCATTGGGTGATGGAGTCAAGATATACAACAAAATAATCAGAAATTAAATGCAAACGATTTCAACATAGGGGCAAGGTAGCCACTCGATCATAGTCGATTTATAATTGTCTGGTGGAAAGGAGGAACATGAACAAACCATCAACACAGCGCATTGTAAGAAATGAATTCTGTATTAACTTTAGAAGAAAATTTGGTGAATACCTGAAACAACAGACGGAGCATAGCAAGTATGAATTCCGAGCTGTTCTACCCTAAGTATCAGATATGAAAGAAAACAAAATGGAAAGGAAAAATGGAATAACATTCACATAAGAAAGGAAATAACAGACTGTAAGTGCGAAGGAAACATGAATCCCTGTATGAAAAACGTTGATCTCGGCTCTGCAATTATATTAAAATTCTCTTGAAAAACACACACAACAAATTTACAATGGTTTCAACCCATTCTCCTTCTTCAGGAGGTATATTTATAGTAGTAGGATTTCCTAGACCGACATTTGGGAATCAAAATTCGTTACAACAGAAGGACATCTTCTAACAGCCTCTTAGGTGGCATATTGGATGTGACTTGTATGAAATGGCCATACAATGAAATGTGGAACGCGGGAAGAAAAAGGCACAAGAGCATCCCATACTTCCATTTGGTGGGTGATGATTGTACAAAGCCCTTGAGAGAAACAACCATTAGGATGGGCGTGCAACACCAGGAAAATCTCTCGTGTAATATCATTGTTACTTCTACTGGTGTGCTTTGAGTTTGGCTGACCCATATTGGCAAATGATTCTCCATGAATCGGGACCAGGTAGGGGTGCAACAACCATGTTGTAAGCTTGCGCCTTGAGCTCCATTGCTTTCGGGTACAAGGCCCTGGGGACCTTGAAGCATGTGGCTTTAAAGTCAAACAATAACTCGAAATCACTAGCCAACTTGTCAAAAATGACCTTCCTTGACAACGCTTGTTGCATATCTCCAAATTTGCTGTGATCCAATTGGAAGTGCACTAGGAATTCCTTATACTCCTTCTGAGACATTAAAGGACCCATTTCTTCCCAGAAAAAGGGGAACTCCCTGCTCATCAATGGTATGAACAACTTGATGACCTCTTGGACTTTGTGCTCAGTAACCTCTATTTTGGCCCATAATTTCTCCATCATCCTGTGTTTGGCTATTTCCTTTCTGGCTTCAGAGACAACAACGACCCTATTTTGAAGACCGTATCTATTAGTGGCCTCGTCTAACAAGGAGCTTAGGAAGGTTATGGCACTCTTTGCGGTCTCCAAAGGTTTTTTGTTCACTTTAGCCGCTACTACCTGGACTTGTTTCCTGGATTCTCTCATAGCAATTTCCAGGTCTTCAATAACATCAAGATAGAGTCAAAACTTGTCGGCTTCCATGATGATCTGGTCCCAGATCAGATGCCTCACATGTTGCAAGGAAAGTTTTTCGATCACCTGTTGGCTCAACTTATCATTTTGTTGAGTCCGTTCTCGACACTTCTCTTCGGCATTTTCTCTACCTTGTTTCTCTTTGACTCTTTCCTTCTCCAATTCCTTGACCTACTGCTTCAATTTAATGAGCTCGATATCCTTTAGGCCTATCTGGGACATTGCTTTGGAGAGGGACCTAGTATCTACTTCTCCAGTCATACCCATGGACTGAATTGAATTCTCTGTGTTCCTGCTTTGAAGCTCACTTTCCTTCATTGCTAGTACAGCTTTCAACTTCGAATCACTATTCCTCAGGAGCTAGATATCTACTTCCCATTGCCTCCCATTTTCTTCAAGATTCAGTAGCTTAGCCTTGCAATCAGTAAGCTCAGAATTCAATGCCTCTTTTTCCCTTTCGAATTCAGCCAATTCATCCGCTTGAGCGAGCTAGGTGCGGGGATTTTTAACTTCTTCTTCAATGTCTATATCTCTTTATCTCTATCATCGAGTAGTTTCTGAACCAAACTCCCTTTCTAAGCAGATCCCTCCATTTGTATAGCTTCCTTCTGTAAGTTGTTGATTTGGGCTTTAAGTGCTTTATTCTTCACTCTTGCCTTTCTTAAAAGGTTTGAAGTTTTTGCCTTGCCCTCCTCCAACTTGGACAACTGCATGGTAGCTTTAAGCACTCTGGTATTCAGTATATCTCCAGTCTCTTTGTTTAGGTGTATGATGTTAGAAGTGGGAACCTTTGAGAGGCTCACATTGACCTCAGACACCTTGTTCCCCACTTCCACGACTAAGCTAAGGGTATTAGAGGCATGATCCCTTATAGTTTTCAGTGCCACATTGGGTTGAGGCAATCGCGAGGCTTCGCTGTATAGTTCTACTATCTCCTTGAAGGCTTTATCATCCCTCTCTTGGTAAGACCTCAACCATTCTTCTTTGGACGCATGTTTGCTCGGAGTCTGTCCGTCAAACACATACTCTTGTATTTGCAATTTGCCGCCTCAGGATCCTCCTATTGTTGTACCTTTATTAAATTATTCTTCTTTTCCTGTCCCTTTGCATGTCTCTTCTTCACCTACACCAACTGCTGTCCTGGTTCCACTTTCTGCTTCTTGGGCATGCTAGCAGTGTCCACTTATTCAGTGTCCATGGGCTTTGGACTCCCTCTTTTTATTGAACTTGCTGAATAGCTGACCAATGATGAGTATCCCCCTGCAATCGCAACTATCATAGCCAACTCTTTTTGGGGAGAAACTACCCTTGGCAGCTACGAGCCAGTGTCCTGCTCAGTGCTAGTATCCATTAGGGAAGGATTAGGGAAATCATCCCAATTCGCCTTTTCTCTAAGTTCAGGTACCTCCGTGTGCTCAAAGGGCCGACATTTGTGAGCTGTTCTTCTCTTGGAGATCACCTGGTGAGGATCATAGTTTATTTCTTTCCTTAAGGGAAATTCCATGCCTCTGAGCAAGTTGGAGATCAGGGGTAATGCAACCCTGCTTCTGACTGTGTATGGTCCTAATTACCAAGGAAAAATCAAATTTTAACTCTTCTTGAAGTTCAAGAAGTGTTCCTCTTTGACAATAAGTTTTTGTTAGATTAATTCCAGGAAGAAAATCCTGGGGGTTAGGAAAGCTGACAGGATGTAGGGCAAATGTACAAAGCCATACAGCCTTATAGTTGTTCCAAATTTTGAGAGGAACCAGTCCCCTATCTTCTTGATTTTTGACAATTGCAGCATCTACCTCATCTCAGGAAACACCCTAGGTAGCCTCTCCTGAAAGAAGACTTCATATATTTCGGCCATCAGCTGGTTCATGAATTTACAATAATATGTGGCCATTTCAGTAGTGATCACCAATTCTGGTACCTGTAGGTCCTCCTCATTATAGGCTATGAACATCCACAACAAAAAGGACTGGAACCTGAATGTTTTGGCATCGTGGTAGTTTGCTAACTGAGAACGGATGTTCTCGACCAAACTCATCAAACTTAAGGAAAAAATACTGACTTGACTGCCCAAGCAATTTGGGTTTGATCGAGAAAGTACTTAAGATGAATAAAAGACTCAACAATGGCTCTAGGACGTATACGTCGGTATCTAGACCTAGGAACTGACTGGCCAGGGATATACACCACTGAGTTTCTTCATTGAACTGGCTGAGGTCAATGGGGTAAGATAGGTCAATGGGTTCACCATCAGGTTTAGAATAGGCCTTCAGGAAGGTTTCTTTACTTTCATCAGTGGATTCTCTAAAACAAGGTATAATGTCTTCTTCTCGATAGTCTTGGGATATATGGATGAATTTGTCTGGGACATCCAGGGTTTTGCGGATGACAGAGGCTTGGACTGAGCAGAGGATTTTAGAATTAGAATTATTCATAATAACTCCCTCGGTGGTAGAGAAATTGTTTGTGCAGGTTGGAATATAATCCGTCAGGATTATACATTAGTGTAAATAATAGGAATCTGAAGAGACTCTCGGATGTGTAATCCTAAGAGTCATTGTAAATGTATAAATAAATGCTTTGGCTATGAAATAAAGTGAATCGGGAGTTATTTTACCCAACAGTGGTATCAGAGCACCACTTGCCATAACTCCTGCTTGCATGCCTGCCATTCTACCTGCCAGACCTCCATTCTGCCCTTTGTCAATTTGTTTCAGGCGTCCTTCCCCATCAGTCTGTATTTGCATGCGTTTTCCTACAGCCTGGGTGCCAATAATTTCGTGCATCCACCTGCAAGATTCCACTCAGTAGACATTTTAGGAAAATAACGGTCTGCCTCTCTTTTCTACGGGGTCTGCCATTCATTTCAACCTAAACATGGAGTAATTTGCATCGTTTTGATCTTTACGATAGACAGAACACAGTTGATAATTCATCACGATTCTCGCCATAGCTTTACTGCATTCAACAGCGAGAGTAATAACATTTTCCCGAACGCCATTCCCATTACAATACGAGAGATGCCGCAGTTGAGTTCAATCAAAGCTAATCGCTCCTCCAAAAGCCTTTGGCGGTGCTTGAGCCAGGATACCTGATCCTCCATAAATCCTATTGAGTCTGGTTTCACGATACGAGTTACGGCTCTGAAACCCTCGTCCTGAGCTCAGGGATCCTCTTGAATGCCGCGAGATTCTATTTCTGGTTTATTGAAGACTGAGAGTTTGTTGGAGACTGAAGTCATATTTCATGCAGAAGATTGATGGCTACTATTGCAACCGCTTTGAACGTGAGTAACTGAAGATTGATGGTGAATATTCACGATGTTTCTCAAGTGCGTGGAGGGAAAGTCTTGGTGTTGTATTTACTTATAACCGTTGGAAGTGCATAAAACCTAATTTATGCCCTAATTCCTGTGCGTGGATTTTTCTGGTAAATTCTGCAAATATTTTCATATGTACCATATGGATGCTGCGTATTGAAGAGGCCCGTGACTACTGTATTAAAGATTTTAGTTTGGATGTATACGTATGGGAGGATTGGGTTTCCTCCTTTCGATTTGAAGCTGTGTGTTGACACCGTGACCTGCCAAGGAGAAATATTAATACTCAAAGCTAAGAGTATGTTGAAGAGTGAAGCTGTGATGAGTCTTGCTACTACAATTTTGTTGAAGAACGATGATTGGATTTTGAAGGCTCATTCCTTTTCATTTGCATGAAGGATATAATCGATGCTCTCCCCCATCACTAAGATTCTTGTTGGAACGTGTGAAGTTATGAAGAATGATATTGAAAGCGATTTATGAAACTCATGCTCTCATACATTCACGCAGAGACTCTTGCTATATGGTATACTTGGACTGCTTAGTGCCTGCGTAGAAGTGCGTTGAAGCCTGCAGATCATATATGGTATACTTGGACTACTTAGTGCCTGCGTAGAAGTGCGTTGAAGCCTGCAGATCATATATGGTATACTTGGACTACTTAGTGCCTGCGTAGAAGTGCGTTGAAGCCTGCATATCATATATGGTATACTTGGACTGCTTAGTGCCTGTGTAGAAGTGCGTTGAAGCCTGCAGATCATAAAATTTCAAGACTACTCTCTTTTGAAGAATGTGATTGCTCTTATTCCAAAGATCATTAGAGCTGCATATTGCTGGAGCGTGAACCAGAGAGCTGAGAAGACTGCTACGACCTCCAAGGTGACTTCTATTTAAGTTTGAAGTGCTGCATAATTGTGTATGGTCATTATGAAGTCTGTGCACTTACCATATAAACTGTACTATTGCAAAATTGTTTTAGTTTGATGTAAATACTATGGCAGCGACATATATCTGCATAGTGAATAGAGCTTATTAAGACATTGTTTCTAGCTAGTGCAGCTGTAATTTTACAAGGTCTGTATTGTAAAAAGTAGCAGAGACTTAGACCTGCTTCTTTCATATAGCTGAGATCATTGACTGGTGCTGTTCAAAACCCTATATTTTGTGACAGTTCACAAACAATGGTATTTCCTTTGGCGTATTGCTGAGTAGTTCTTCTAGTGCTAAAAATTTGCTTATTGACAGCATATTAAGATTGTAAATCACCTTGGCAGAGGCTGTAGACATGCAAGGTTATTGTTTTTCTATTATCTCATTCTCTTTGTCATATTAAGTTCATTATTGTAAATTACACTAGCAGTTGCAGAAGATGCAATCTATAACATCTGTAGTTGGTGCCTCTCTCTCTTGCTACAAGAGAGGCAGAGGAAGAAGAAACTTCAGAGGTAGAGGAGGCAGAAACAACTCCAGCAAAAGATCAGATTTGCAGTGCAAGTGTTGTGGAAAGACTGGACACACATCAGATCAATGTTGGGATTCGTGGGACTCCATCAAAGACATACATAACTAGAAGAAAGATGACAATAAGAACCAAGATGCTAGTAAATCTTTAGATTCTGCTCATTGTATTGTTGCACATTGTAATCTTGGTATTAATGAAATCACTTCACTTTCATCTTACACAGAATTTTGGCTACTTGATACTGGTGCAACATCACACATGACTTTTAGAAAATACTGTTTTGAAGAACTTAATGAAACAATAAATGGCATAGTTTACTTTGCAGATAAGTCAAGTCTTAAACCAAAGGGAATGGGCACCATTCGGTTGAAGATTCCTGGATTCCTTGATTTCTTGTTGAAGAATGTTCTTTATCTTCCAGAGTTACAGAGAAGCCTGCTGTCCTTGGTGGAGATTCGACAACAAGGCCATTCCATCCACATGTTTGATGGAATCGTAGAAATAAGAAAGTCCTCTGACAACCAAGTC
>LPNX010289715.1:0-13933 GCA_001517045.1 Pseudotsuga menziesii
CACCATGATGAAAATCTAGCTGTGTTAGTTTTCATAATGTAGTTTTTCATCTAACAAAATCACATTGTCATCAATCACATTACACCATGATGGAAATCTAGCTATGCTAGTTTTCATAGTGTAGTTTTTCATTTAACAAAATCACACTGTCATCAATCACATTACACCGTGATGGAAATCTAGTTGTAGTTAGCTTTCATTCATAAAACATTGCATGGTGACTAAAAGCTAATTTGTGTTAGTTTTAATATGGTAGTTTTCTATCTAACACAACCACATTGTTATCAAATACGTTACACCATAATGAAAATATAATGGAGTTAGCTTCCTTCTAACAACATGGCATGGTAAGTGAAACCTAACATGCAATTTCTTTCATAAGGAAGTTTTCTATCTAACACAACTACATTGTCACCAATCACATTATACTACGATGGAAATCTAGCTGGAGTTAATTTCCGTTCTTAAAACATTGCACGGTTAGTGAAAGTTAAAGTGTGTTACTTTTCATAAGGTAGTTTTTCATATGACACAACCACATTGTCATCAATTAGTTTTTCATCTAACACAACCATATTGTCATCAATTACATAGCACCATGATGGAAATCTAGTTACAGTTAACTTTCATTCTTAAAACATTGCACCGTGAGTAAAAGGTAATGTGTGTTAGTTTTTCATAATGCAGTTTTAAATCTAACAAAACCACATTGTCATCAATCACATTGCACCATGATGGAAATGTAGCTAGAGTTGGCTTTCATTTTTAAAGCATTGCACGATGAGTGAAAGCTGATGTGTGTTAGTTTTCATAAGGTAGCTTTCTATCTAAAACAACCACATTGTCATCAAATATATCACACCATGATGGAAATATAGATGGAGTTATCTTTCATTTTAACAACATGTCATGATAAGAGAAAGTTAATGTGTGTTAGCTTTCATAAGGTAGTTTTTCATTTACCACAACCACATCGTCATCAATCACATTGTACCACAATGGATATCTAGTTGGAATTAGCTTTCGTCCTTAACTCATTGCACGGTGAGTGAAATCTAATGTGTGTTAGCTTTCATAATGTAGTTTTTCATCTAGCACAAGCACATTGTCATCAATCACAATTCACCATGATGGAAATCTAGTTGGAGTTAGCTTTTGTTCTTAAGACATTGCACGATGAGTAAAAAATAATGTGTGTTAGCTGTCATAAATTAGTTTTCCATCTAACACGGTCATATTATCTTCAAATACATTACACCATGATGAAAATCTAGCTGGAGTTAGCTTTCCTTCTAACAACATGGCATGATGAGTGAAAGCTAATGTGTGTTAGTTCATTGCACCCTGATGGAAATCTAGTTGGAGTTAGCTTTTGTTCTTAAAACATTGCATTGTTGAGTGAAAGTTAATGTGTGTCAGTTTTCAAAATGTAGCTTTCTATCTAAAATAATCACATTGTCATCAAATACATAACATGATGATGGAAATCTAGCTATAATTATCTTTCCTTTTAACAATGTGTTAGCTTTCATTCTTAAAGCATTGTACGGTGAATGAAAGCTAATGTGCGTTAGCTCATTGTACCAAAATGAAAATCTAGTTAGTGTTAGCTTTTGTTTTTAAAACAATGCACGGTGAGTGAAAGTTAATGTGTGTTAGAATTCATAAGGTAGTTTTCTATCTAAAAGAGTCACATTGTCATCAAATACATAACACAATGACGAAAATCTAGCTGAAGTTAGCTTTAGTCCTTAAATCATTGCACGATGATTGAAATCTAATGTGTTAGCTTTCATAATGTAGTTTCCATCTAACACAACCAGGTTGTCATCAATCACAATGCACCATGATGAAAATCTAGTTGTTGTTAGCTTTCATAAGTTAGTTTTTCATCTAACACAACCACATTATTATCAAATATATTACACCATGATGAAAATCTAGTTGGAGTTATCTTTGCTCCTAACAACATAGCCGGATTAGTTTTCTATCTAACACAATCACATTGCCACATTGCACCGTGATGGAAATCTAGCTGGAGTTAACTTTCGACCTTAAATCGTTGCACGGTGAGTGAAATATAATGTGTGTTTGCTTTCATAATGTAGTTTTCCATTTAACACAACCAAATTGTCATCAATCAAAATGCACTATGTTGAAAATCTTGCTACAGTTAGCTTTTGTTCTTAAAACGTTGCACGGTGAGTAATAGCTAATGTGCATTAACTTTTGTAAGGTAGTTTTTCATCTAACACATCCACATTGTCATCAAATACATAACATCATGATGCAAATCTACCTGGAGTTAGCTTTCCTTCTAACAACATGGCACGATGAGTGAAAGCTAATGTGTTAGCTTCCATAAGGTAGTTTTTCATCTAACGCAACCACATCGTCATCGATCTCATTGCTCCGTGATGGAATTATAGCTGGAGTTACCTTTCGTCCTTAAATCATTACACGATGAGTAAAATGTAATTTGTGTTAGCTTTCATAATGTATTTTTTCATCTAGCACAATCACATTGTCATCAATTATAATGCACCATGATTAAAATGTAGCTAGAGTTAGCTTTCGTTTTTAAAACATTACACGGTGAGTAAAGCTAATGTATGTTAGCTTTCATTAAGTAGTTTTTCATCTAACACAACCACATTGTCATCAAATACATTACACCATGATGGAAATATAGTTGGAGTTAACTTTTATTTTAACAACATGGCACGATGAGTGAAAGCTAATATATGTTATCTTTCATAAGGTAGTTTTCCATGTAACACAACCACATTGTTGTCAAACACATTGCACCGTGTTGGAAATCTAGTTGGAGTTAACTTTCGTCCTTAAATCATTGCACAGTGAGAGAAATCTAATGTGTGTTAGCATTCATAATGTAGTTTTCCATCTAGCACAACCATATTGTCATCAATCACAATGCACTAAGATGAAAATCTAGCTAGAGTTAGTTTTCCTTCTTAAAACATTGCACGATGAGTAAACTAATGTATGATAGCTTTCATAAGGTAGTTTTCCATCTAGCACAGCCACATTGTTATCACATACAATACATCATGATGAAAATCTAGCTAGAGCTAGTTTTCCTTCTAACAACATGGCACTATAAGGGAAAGCTTATGTGTGTTAACTCATTACACCATGATAAAAATCTAGCTGAAATTAGATTTTTTTTTAACATGGCACGATGAGTTATAGCGAATGTGTATTAGTTTTCATAAGGTAGTTTTCCATGTAATACAACCCCATTGTCATCAATCACATTGCGTTGTGTTGAAAATCTAGTTGAAGTTAGATTTCATCCTTAAATCGTTGCACGGTGAGTGAAATCTAATGTGTGTAAGCTTTCATAGTGTAGTTTTCTATCTAATAAAGTCACATTGTCATAAATCACAATGCACCATGAAAAAAATCTAGTTGGGGTTAGCTTTCGTTCTTAAAACATTGCACAGTGAGTAAAGGCTAATGTTTGTTAGCTTTCATAAGGTAGTTTTTAATCTAACACTGCCACATTGTCTCATTACACCGTGATGGAAATATAGTTGGAGTTATCTTTCAACCTTAAATCGTTGCACAATGAGTGAAATCTAATATGTGTTACCTTTCATAATATATTTTTTCATTTAGCACAACCACATTGTCATCAATCAAAATGCCCCATTTTGGAAATCTAGCTAGAGTTAGTTTTCGTTCTTAAAACATTGCACGGTGAGTAATAGCTAATGTGTGTTAGCTTTTGTAAAGTATTTTTTCATCTAACACAATCACATTGTCATCAAATACATTACACCATAATGCAAATCTAGCTGGAGTTAGCTTTTCTTCTAACATGGCATGGTGAGTGAAAGATAATGTGTGTTAGCTTTCATAAGGTAGTTTTCCATCTAACACAACACATCGGCATTGATCACATTGCACTGTGATAGAAATCTAGCTGGACTTAGCTTTCGTCCTTAAATCATTGCACTGTGAGTGAAATCTAATGTGTTAGCTTTCATAATGTAGTTTTCCATCCAACACAACCACGTTATCATCAATCATAATGCACTATGATGGAAATCTAGCTAGAGTTAGATTTCATTCTTAAAACATTGCATGGTCAATAAAACTAACGTATGTTAGCTTTCATAAGGTAATTTTTCATCTAACACAGCCACATTGTTATCAAATACATTACACCATGAAGGAAATCTAGTTGGAGTTAGCTTTCCTTCTAACAACATGGAACTATAAGGGAAAGCTTATGTGTGTTAGCTCATTACACCATGGTGGAAATCTAGCTGGAGTTAGCTTTCCTTTAAACAACATGGCATAATGAGTGAAAGATAATGTATGTTTGCTTTCATAAGGTATTTTTCCATGTAACACAATCAAATTGCCATCAAGCACATTACTTCGTGTTGGAATTCTAGCTGGAGTTAGCTTTCATCCTTAAATCGTTGCACGGTGAGTGAAATATAATGTGTGTAAACTTTCATAGTGTATTTTGTCATCTAGCACAACCACATTATCATCAATCACAATGCACCATGATGGAAATCTAGCTGGAGTTAGTTTTCGTTCTTAAAACATTGCATGGTGAGTAAAGCTAATGTCTATTAGCCTTTATAATGTAGTTTTTCATCTAACACAACCACATTGTTATCAAATGCATTAAACCATGATAAAAATCTAGTTGGGGTTAGCTTTCCTTCTAACAACATGGCACTATAAAGGAAAGCTTATGTGTGTTAGCTCATTACACCATGATGAAAATCTAGTTGGAGTTAGCTTTCTTTTAACAACATGGCATGATAAGTGAAAGCTAATGTGTATTAACTTTCATAAGGTAGTTTTCCATTTTACACAACCACATTGTCACATTGCACCATGATGGAAATCTAACTGGAGTTAGCTTTCAACATTAAATATTTACATGATGAGTGAAATATAATGTGTGTTAACTTTCATAATGTAGTTTTCTATTTAACACAACCACACTGTCATCAATCAAAATGCACCATTTTGGAAATCTAGCTAGAGTTAGCTTTCGTTCTTAAAACGTTGCATGGTGAGTAATAACTAATGTGTGTTAGCTTTTGTAAGGTAGTTTTCCATCTAACACAGCCACATTGTCATCAAATACATTACACCATGATACAAATCTAGCTGGAGTTAGCTTTCCTTCTAACAACGTGGCACAATGAGTGAAAGATAATGTGTGTTAGCTTTCATAACATTGTTTTCCATCTAACACAACACATCGTCATTGATCACACTGCACCGTGATAGAAATCAAGCTGGAGTTAGCTTTCGTCCTTAAATCATTGCACGATGAGTGAAATCTAATGTGTGTTAGATTTTATAATGTAGTTTTTCATCTAGCACAACCACATTGTCATCAATCACAATGCACAATGATGGAAATCTGGCTAGAGTTAGTTTTCGTTCTTAAAACATTGCAGGGTCAGTAAAGCTAATATATGTTATATTTCATAAGGTATTTTTCTATCTAACACAAACACATTGTTATCAAATACATTACACCATGATAAAAATCTAGACGGAGTTAGATTTTGCTCCTTTCTAGTAGAGTACATTGTGTCCTCTACTATTACAACCTAGTTGGATTTAATTGCCTTCCTCATTTTGGTGGTAAGAGGAAATTCAATGATGTAAAGGATTACTCTGTGTACATTATATTGACTTATAAATCTAAGCCTTTTGAAACAGCTACAAAAAATTATTTACTAGTTTCATCCAACCTCCCCTTCAAACATATAGGACATTTCCAAATTGAAATATTCATCTCTATGAGAAGAACTAGAAAACATGCTGGCTATCTTTATAATTTTATTTCCTAAAGTCACATATATTGAACAAAAAGAGACCCAAGCTCCAAAAATTCTCATAAACTTCCATATTGTGCACCTTTATTAAGTTAAATTCCATAGATATATGGAGCAAACGCTTTGTTGGATTCCACTTGTGTAATGATTCAAGGATTCAACTTGACTGAAGGATCCAAATGCTACTACAACAATTGCTTCACAATCTACCATGCAAACCTATCCAAACTTGCCATGAGTGTCCCACGCGAGTTGAACAATACTCCAAACAAGGCATGAATGGTCACACAGGTAAATCACCCCCTATAGGGCTTTCGTTTCATACACATGAATCCCTAACACACATCAAACCTGGATTTTTTAAGGATTTTATGACTATTGTTTATACTTTTGTCACATTTTCTAATGCAAAAGGCTATATCAAATTTTTATATTGTTATTCTAGGGCACACAATGCACTCAAAACCCCTCCAAATAGTTTGTAAATGAGAATTGAGTTCTCTTACCATCCCTGCTCATGCCCAAAATTGGACTAGAACTTACCAAAGCTAGTCTTATGTTGTTATTCATCACCTTTTAAGACTGAAACATGCCCAAAAATGTATTTCAACCCTTAGATTCAGCCCATATTCAAAGGTTATGTCTTGTTACTACTAATTTATAGTCAAAAATGATCCCCACAAGACGATTGTGAAATATTTCCTAAAGGCTTCCTGGCCAACTCAGCAATAACCCCCAAGTAAGTATCTTCAACGTTGTCCAATACATATGCCGCCTTCTTAGCACTAAAGGTTATGGTTTATTGCAGAGCTAAACTCAAACTCAGACTATATATATGCTTTTCATTTGAATGGGTTATCCTGAGTGCTCATTACCCGTGTAAAAACTTATATAAAACCCAAAGAATCCATGTTTTTTTTGTGAGGGAGGACGTACATATTTCGAAACCTTCTCGTTTTAGGGTTACAGGCCAGGAGGGAGAGGTTGCAGAACAAAAAGAAAGTTTCCCTCTGATGGGTAGGAATGCCCTTGGACCCTTTCCCCCACTTCCATAGCTACTCACTTGGCTACCTGGATTGGCTTATATCCTTGGTTACTCAGCTTGGTTACCACCCTATACTCCCTAAATAAAAACAACCCGTTTAATCCGTCTACAACTTATTCCAAAATATCAAATTTTCAACATCTTGGTGCTTCAAGATATCAAAGTTTTGTGTTTTCTTCTTTGAGAAAGCACCATTTTACTTCATTGCCTCCTATTCGCCCTCCTTAAGTGTCTTTATCTCTTTCATGAAAATGAACAGATAAAGCATAATGAATCTGCTAACTGCCAACTTTTTTTTACCATCCACTAATTGAAACAAACCCTGATCTTTGGCACTCATAAATCATCTTCTTGCACTTCTTGTCAGCAATTAAAATTTGATTATTAATGAAGGAAAACATTGAATTGTGGGCTATGCTTCATTATCCAACTAACAGAAAATAATTTTTTCTGTGAACCAAGGACATCGACATAAATAACAACCTCTTACCTCTCATCTGAACTTTTCCACTTCTCAACTTTGCATTTTCTCCACCACTCGAATACAGAATTAGAGTTGGATTTTTCCTAAACAAAATCAATATACCAATCTTTCTGATTAGTAAAATGTTGTGAGAAACTTGAATTGAGGATAACACTCATAATCTCCACCACTGTGGCCTAGGCTGAATTGACAGCTAATCAGCCAGCTATTGGAACGACCTTTTAGTTATTACACAATTGTTGATGAATTCTATTTGACAAACTCACATATTATCCTTTTATTTAAAAGTACATGCTTATTTTGTGATAAAAGTTTGGTGACATTTGGCATGCTTCTTTAGTGATTGCGGGTGTGCCAATGGGATGCTGGTTAGCGTCTCTTGATACAATTTCTCATGTCAATAGCTCTCCTGGATTTACCCAACCAAGTGTTCCTGCTAGTCATTTTTCAATATTTCCAACCAAGAAATTTAAAGTATTCTTGTATGATATATGTTTTCTCCCCAAGATATTTTAGTCTTTAGGTCCATCCTTTGGAAGCATTTTTATTAGATCACTATGGATTAGAATTCCAGTAGACAGTAGAAGTTTATGCCCACACTCCTCAGAGATCATTTACCGGTAATGCTAGGCTTTCTGGTAAGTAGCTCATTTTTTTGATGAATTTGTACCCAACCTCCATAGTTTACCCTCAGCCTTACTGACTGCTTCAATGCTGCCAGGTGATTCTGTAATCTCCTAATTCTTCTCTCTTGTCCAACGGCCTCTGCTCATACTTTTCTTGATGAGTCCAACCCTTGTAGTTTTCTCCAGGTCTAAGCTACTATTTCAATGCTTCCAAGTTATTCGGAAAGATTCTAATTGTTGCCTCTTATCTGGCAGCCTCTGTTTGCCCATAACACATTGTTCAGGGAGTCATCCAATGCCTTAAAGGAATAGCAATTTTTAAAATTTAATTAGCAATCTCTTTTGGGAGCTTTTTCTCATAGTCCTCCTATTTGTAGCATTTAATATCCAATATCAATTGTTTTTTAGGTACCTTATTAGTGAGGGGGACTTGTTAAACAATTTTTAATCCTTGGTGATGGGTCAGTGTTTGAACCTGCGATAATATCATGAATTCAACGTACATGAAGTGTCCTTACCTGTACATTAACCATTTGTTGGACTACCTTTCCAGTGTTGCAGCAACTGCTAGCTTCCTAAGACTCATGAAGAGTTGAAATTTGGTCCAAAGGGCACAAAGCTGGATTCCCACACAAATACTGGGACTGTTAAACTAACTTCATGACAGCCACATTGTCATCTTACAATACATGTCATAGACACAGCTGCATGATACATCTTTTACATCTAAAATAGCTAACAAGCAATAAGACACTAACAAGTGCATGTTTCAAGTTCAACCAAAATCTACTTAGCAGCTAGCTTCAGCATAGATTATGATTTTTTTACTGTCCAAATCAATTGAATTTTAGACTGTCCTTCAAATTAATGTAAAACTTTATACAGGTAGCCACAAAATTTTAAATGATCACTAAGAATGAAATATGCTAACATCCATAGAAAACCTTTCATGTACCATCTATTCTGATGAAACTATAGATATAATAATATTGTTAAAACTAAACTAGCATTGTTACTAATAACAACTACAACAACATAGTATTGATATTAGAGCTAGATGCATGTGATGCTCATGGTGTTCATTTTGAACCATGTGCGGCTCAGCACATGAGGGCTGGCTCCTCCACCCTTTGAGATTCACTGCCGGTAAATGCCAAGGGTTTCTATATGCCGCTCACAACCCCCATTGCAGATGGTCCCTTTAACGCATCTCCAAAATCCCAGGCACTTGCAAAAGAGTCCCCCTCCGACAAAGTTGGGTCCACAACCCCCGTCTTACCAAGTCCAATTAGACAACTCTTTGAAGTAGGTATTACTGTATTAGGACCACAAGGGCACACTTTAACTTGTTGTGACACAAGTCAAGATTATGTAGGAAATCCAAAAGGATCTAGTAGGGTAGGAAAGAAACCTATTGGTTGGTCATGTGTCAATCCTGATGGACATGGAAGACCCTTCCTACATCAAGGTCTAGGAAACTTGTCTTGTTTGGAAAAGGAGATGTAAGACTGGGTTGAGGATCCTTACCAGGTTGCGGCCAAATTTCACCAAATATATGGTGTAGTTTCTGGCATTGCCAGCCATTCTATGAGGGCAACTATAGAGCTAAGTGAATTTCTAAAGTTTCAGAAGGAATAGACAGAAGAAATGTCAAAGATCTATGGGGATAGAGAGGAGTAGAATAATTTCTCATAATTTTCAAGATCAGTGTGCTACAATTTATTTTCCTTTAGAATTTTCTCTTATAAAAACATACCTTTGTCCTTTAGCTAAGATACCATTCTATTTGGGGTGTCTCCTAATGAAATCATCTATGATTTGTGCTTGGTATCATTTGCACCCACATAGGGGTTTTGAACCTTGTTCCATGTGTCACTAAATGTATGATCCTAGGCCTAATATCCACCTACATAGGGGGTTTTGAACCCAAGATCCCACATTAATACCAATGTTACCATAATAGATGGACTGGAATAGTTCACACCAAGTAGAATAGGTGGACTGGATGTCATATGAAAAATGTAGAATTTCAAGTTCCATTCAAAATTCAGTAGACTTGAACATTTTTAGCATTTCATCATTTCAGGACTTGCATGATTGCAACTTTTCAGGAATTTATTCTATGATGTTTGACGGTATATGATTGGAATTTAATTAAGAGCACTAAGCCCTCTTTATCCCCAAATGTTGGTGGTGTTTGTTGTTGAACTCATTTGTCATTTCCATAGTAAAAATGTACCCTTCACTTATTCCAAAACCATTGATTGGGCTTGTTAGCCTTATGGGTTTTGGAATATCTAGTTCCCACTCTGCGAATATTTACTACTTTTGTATTACTTAGCTATACAGTTCAGTTGCAGCATTTTTATTACAAATTCTGTTGTTGTTAGAAAACAAAACTGAAGATGATCAATCACTAACAACTTTGCTTTTCTCATATATATATATATAAAAGGATAGGAGAAAAATACAAAGTAGCACACCTTTGTGGGAACCCAAACTAAAAAATTAAAACCCTAATCTAATTCTGAACAAGCAAACTGCTAAGTCTAGAAACTCAAACATCCAAAAATAACAAATTCAAAGTGTAAACTTATACTTCTAAATATGGAATAGTAGTTAACTCACTGCTCAAATATAACCTAATCTAACACTGAAAATGGAACACTTCTAGTTTTACAACAAAAAATCAATGCTCCACAGGGACATGTCTTGAAGGGTCAAGGGAAATCCCCTTGTGTTTCCCATGCCCATGGATTTTGGGGGTCACCTATGGAAACATTTCATAGAAAGGAGGAAATCTAGACACCCCCTTCCAAAGTTGGGCATTATCTTGGAGACAAGTTCATCATGCTTTTAGGGTGTTGAAGTAACCTTGCATGGCACCTATAAGAGAACTAAATTTCTAAACGAAAGGGATTAGTTTTTCTTGAGCACTCTTTGCTCTTCTACTTCAATATTTCACACTCATGTCCCTTTCAGGCCAGATGCAGATTTTATTGGGGACTTTATGTCAGTGACTTCTCTTGTCAATGGTATATATGCTTCACTGGTGGGAAATAAAGGTCTTCTGCAATGAATTTATATCTTCTCAAGACTTGTATTTTTATCTGATGTACTATAACTTTAAGTGTCTACAACTTTGGTAATGAGGATTATCACTTTCTTGGTAGCCAATTTCACACTTGTTTACTGCATTTTGTAAGAGGTTTGATAGTATTTTGAATTGAATTTCCTTAGGAAGGGTGGTTGTTTGGCACACACCTTCAAGTCTACCAAGTGGCCTTCAAATGTTGTTGTTTGGATGATAAGAGGACTGATATAATCCCAAAGGAACTACCCAGATTTGTAAATTTTAGGTTTTTATTGCTTTTCTTTACTTAGGTACCCAACATATGGAGAAATGAAGCTGCAAATATTGATTAAGGCCTAAAATACACCTAGATTGTCCATTTATTGTCTAAGTGACGTTTCTAGAATGCTTTTAAAGATTATAAATTAAGTTCACTTCTCCATTTCTAAGGAGTTCTTGACATGAATGAAGTTCAAATCTGATCCTTGTTGGTTTGTGATTGACACCTAGAGTTACTGTTGCCTTGAGTTGATCGTTTGGGTTGCTAACTTCCTGTTGCTTATATATTTCTATGGTGCAGTCTGTGACTGTGTTTTCCTTCTCTCTATTTTTTTTTCCTCCTCTCCAGCTGGGCATGAATGTGTTGGCCTCTTCCTAGCACTCCGTGACTGTTTTGGAGCCCTTGTGGGTTGGGCATGACTTCATTCACACATTCACTATTCTTCTTTTCCACACATTCACTATTCTTCTTCTTTTCCACACAGTCACACACTATGATGATGATGGAAAATGGAATTTAATTAAGAGCACTAAGCCCTCTTTATCCCCAAATGTTGGTGGTGTTTGTTGTTGAACTCATTTGTCATTTCCATAGTAAAAATGTACCCTTCACTTATTCCAAAAACATTGATTGGGCTTGTTAGCCTTATGGGTTTTGGAATATCTAGTTCCCACTCTGAGAATATTTACTAATTTTGTATTACTTAGCTATACAGTTCAGTTGCAGCATTTTTATTGCAAATTCTGTTGTTGTTAGAAAACAAAACTGAAGATGATCAATCACTAACAGCTTTGCTTTTCTCATATATATGTAAAAGGATAGGAGAAAAATACAAAGTAGCACACCTCTATGGGAACCCAAACTAAAAAATTAAAACCCTAATCTAATTCTGAACAAGCAAACTGCTAAGTCTAGAAACTCAAACATCCAAAAATAACAAAATCAAAGTGTAAACTTATACTTCTAAATCTGGAATAGTAGTTAACTCACTGCTCAAATATAACCTAATCTAACACTGAAAATGGAACACTTCTAGTTTTACAACAAAAACTCAATGCTCCACGGGGACATGTCTTGTAGGTTCAAGGGAAATCCCCTTGTGTTTCCCATGCCCATGGATTTTGGGGGTCACCTAGGGAAACATTTCATAGAAAGGAGGACATCTAGACACCCCCTTCCAAAGTTGGGCATTATCTTGGAGACAAGTTTATCACGCTTTTAGGGTGTTGAAGTAACCTTGCATGGCACCTATAAGAGAACTAAATTTCTAAACGAAAGGGATTAGTTTTTCTTGGGTACTCTTTGCTCTTCTACTTCAATATTTCACACTCATGTCCCTTTCATGCCAGATGCAAATTTTATTGGAGACTTTATGTCAGTGACTTCTCTTGTCAATGGTATATATGCTTCACTGGTGGGAAATAAAGGTCTTCTGCAATGAATTTATATCTTCTCAAGACTTGTAGTTTTATCTGATGTACTATAAATTTAAATGTCTACAACTTTGGTAATGAGGATTATCACTTTCTTGGTAGCCAATTTCACACTTGTTCACTGCATTTTGTAAGAGGTTTGATAGTATTTTGAATTGAATTTCCTTAGGAAGGGTGGTTTTTTGGCACACACCTTCAGGTCTACCAAGTGGCCTTCAAATGTTGTTGTTTGGATGATAAGAGGACTAATATAATCCCAAAGGAACTACCCAGATTTGTAAATTTTAGGGTTTTATTGCTTTTCTTTACTTAGGTACCCAACATATGGAGAAATGAAGCTGCAAATATTGATTAAGGCCTAAAATACACCTAGATTGTCCATTTATTGTCTAAGTGACGTTTCTAGAAGACTTTTAAAGATTATAAATTAAGTTCACTTCTCCATTTCTAAGGAGTTCTTGACATGAATGAAGTTCAAATATGATCCTTGTTGGTTTGTGATTGACGCCTAGAGTTACTGCTGCCTTGAGTTGATCGTTTGGGTTGCTAACTTCCTGTTGCTTATATATTTCTATGGTCCAGGCTGTGACTGTGTTTTCCTTATCTCTATTGTTTTTTCCTCTTCTTCGGCTGGGCATGAATGTGTTGGCCTCTTCCTAGCACACAGTGAATGTTTTGGAGCCCTTGTGGGCTAGGCATGACTTCATTCACACATTCACTATTCTTCTTTTCCACACATTCACTATTCTTCTTCTTTTCCACACAGTCACACACTATGATGATGATGTAAAATGGAATTTAATTAAGAGCACTAAGCCCTCTTTATCCCCAAATGTTGGTGGTGTTTGTTGTTGAACTCATTTGTCATTTCCATAGTAAAAATGTACCCTTCACTTATTCCAAAACCATTGATTGGGCTGGGCATGACTTCATTCACACATTCACTATTCTTTTTTTCCACACAGTCACACACTATGACGATGATGGAAAAGTGAATTTAATTAAGATCACTAAGCCCTCTTTATCCCCAAATGTTGGTGGTGTTTGTTTTTGAACTCATTTTTCATTTCCATAGTAAAAATGTACCCTTCACTTATTATCTACTATATCTCATTGCTACTCAATAGAACACAACTTAACTAGGTAGCT
>LPNX010289715.1:14183-33673 GCA_001517045.1 Pseudotsuga menziesii
ACCATGCATTTGAAACCTAGTAAAACCTGTGTCTCAAGACTTCAAACAGAGAATAAATTCTCCATTCAACCTAGCCGACTTGATAAAATCACTATACGGAAGAGCGAATATCAATACCAAGGACATAGCTCAGTATTCAACACTATTGGTTGGGTTCACCACAACATATGACTGGTGGAGACTAGATCAACACCATTATTCTCCTCTGATTTTATCCTTACTGGCTTTGATACCACTTGTTGGAAATGATCAAATCTTGAACCAACTCTGATACCACTCATTGGAAATGACCAAAGCTTGAATTATCTCCAATACCAATTGATGGATATGGGTAAATATAAAACCACTTTTCCACCAAAAAATAAGCATACACAAAGAGAACATAGTTGTGGAATAGAACCAAATTTTTATTCTATTCATCCAACCTATCAGGTGGTCACATTGCCTCTTGCCACTTGATAGAAGAGTGACAGCTAATTGAATGTAACCAACCTTGGTCTCTCATGGGTGATATTTAATTATGTTATGAAAGATCGCTGAGAGATTTCAATCTGTAGTATTCTCCAGTATTAACCTCCGTTATAACTATTCTCGGATCTGTAGAAGTAGAAAGCAAGAAAGTGGAGTGACAGGTATGACAAAGTAGATCTCATACCTAGAGGAGTTAGAGAGTTGACCAATATTATACATATATAAAAGCCAACTAAAAAATTTACAAAATTGTTAACCAATTTTCCATTAAAGCAATGCTAAACACAATGGCCACCCAGGGAGACTCGTGAGTAATGTTCTTAATGCATGAGCAAAGATAGTTGCAAGATTTAGTTAAAATTAACTTGAATTGACCAGATGTTGGACTCACCTTAGACAGGTTCATATAAACCATGCCAAAACAGGTTTGCTCATTCAAAAGGCATTCATTTATCTTCGAAAGGAAGTAAAGAGGAAAAAAATGGCTAGTGACAATGCCAAATGGAATTGTATTAGTGTAACTGGAAGAGGAAGTTCTCCCTTAGCTTTTGTCAATCTCAGAAATGACACAAAAGGTTTGGTCATTCAATAACTATTGAAAACAGTTTTAACTTTTCTTTTGTCTGAAATGAAAAAATGTGATCTAACAAACAACATAGACAGTGATTGTTGCACCATTACTAATGAAATTTATCTTGCTAACTAGGTATATGAAAGGACACTAATCTGATTAGTTAAGTCCTATAGGTTAGTAATTTTGTTCTCAAAAAGTCATTTGAACTCCATTCAGGTCAAGAGGATGTGCCCACTTAGACATTTATTCCTTTACTACCTTGACAAACCCCCCACCTGAGGAATGTGGTTGAACTCTATCTTTTCGACTAGACAGAAAATATTTTTTCCTTTTGAAGGGAATCCATAGCTGTCATTCTTTTTGACAAAAAAGAGACAGACAAAAACACAAATACATCTAATGGCATATCTACAAAGATTTTATTCAAAGTGACCCATTGGAAAAATTGGATTGGGTTTGAACTAGAATAAGATTGATGTTTATATAGCCACCTGTTCCTTACCGTATGTCCTTGGCCAGGGTCATTCTGTTACCTTGCACAACAGCCTGAGTTACATAAAAGGAAGATTATTAATATGTTGACAGAGAGCAAGCCGCTCTAGTGCATGATATTCTTTGTTCTATAAGGAAGCATAGTAAGTTTCATGCTTGAATATAGTTCCAGGATGTGTTTTGGAGGGGTGTTTTATGCTCTACCCCAGATTTCAAAGTCCATCTTGCTATTGGAATTGTTCCTCAACTTGTAAATTGTCCACTTTATCACCTAAATAACCCTCAACCCTATAATAATGATTATATAAAAGATGATCGGTTTGTTGCAATTTTTATGCAGACTTCCAGCCAAACTTTGATTTCCTAAGTTAGATTGTTCCCCATTTCAAGGATAATCCTGAGCTCGAGGTGGTGCAGGCTAGGTGAAATTTGAAGGTTGTGGATTTTGCATGCTCAATATTTTTATCTACAGTTCAATGTTTAGATTGTAATGTTAAAGGTTTTGAAGCACCGCGAGCTTTTCATCTAGGTTTCTATTGGTCTATGGGTCGGTCTTGTTATTTATTTTGACACAGAGTACTACACAGTCAATGTTTTTATCAGTTCTAGTTTGCCTGCCATGTATGGTATTATAGTAGTTAATTTCAGCATGCTTAGTACAATTGTAATAGGATTATCCATTGATGCAAAGGGACCTATTAGTGACATGTTAGTGAAATTATTGGATTTTTGGAGTAATTATGCTAAAAAAATATTATTTTTTCGAGCAATTTGGTACCAAATCTGCAAATGGAAGAAAGAGATTAGTGAACAGAAATTAAGTTTAAGGATTTTTTATTTATTTATAGGTGTCCTTAGAATGAGTTATGTTTGAGTGATTTAATTTACCATTTTTATAGAAAATGGTTGTGTTGTTTTGAATTTTTTTTTATAAAACTAATTAATTATTATTTTTTGAAACTATGGAAGTTAATTTAATTGGTCATTTGATTTTTGTGACCATTCATTGAATTTATGTAAATATTTACATAGGGGATAGCCAAAAAAATTTAGTCTCTCTGCTAGGGTTTCAGCTCGCACGTTAGGGTTCTTGGGTTCGCCTCTTTTGCAGACGTCATGGCCGCCATTGATGGAGGTTCCCAACTGCCCTCCTCCTCTGTGCTCCCTCCTAAAATCAAATCTTTCATGCGCCTGGTTCCCAACCGCCCTCCTCCTCGCCTTTCAAAAGAGAGTCTCCATATACATGAAGTTGTCAAACACCATTTTCAGAAGTAAATTTGATGAGGATGATGATGAAGAGAGATTGTTAATCGATGAGTTGTTGCCGCAAGGTAAGGAAAATTTCTTTGAGAATGCCACCAGGGATTAGGGCTTGTAGCTTCAGGGGGATTAGGACTTGTAGCTTTAGGCCAAATAGATATGATTACAACTATAGGCTGAGTTGGCCTTAGTCTCGTTGCATGCAATAGATGAAGCATATCCATATGCTTTAAATGACGAAGAGAAACCTAGTATGTAATCCATAGCCTGTAGTTGTAATCATATCTATTTGGACTAATATGTTTGAGCCTATTTTTATAGTAGAGTTTAATGGTGTTGACATAAGCAACTTCAGCTATAGATTGCATACAAGGAAAATATTCTCCCTCGATTGATCTATACTTTGTGTTTTGTTCTACATTTATGACTATCAAGAATTCAACATGGTAATTACGAAACTGACAACTATGTTACTATAGAAAACCCAATTGATAAACTTGATACTATGTGTATGCTTATATGGAAGAAACCTTGCTAAGGTATTTTACGGGGTGGGTTCCCCCTAAATCTATAATATATAGCTAGGATAGGGAACCCTGGGGGGCCTTTGGTTGGAAATATGTCCAAACCAGAACCCTTAACAAAGGATTTTTTTTGTTTCCATTGACTAACAAGTCCCATGTACCAAACGAAATGTCACAAGGGCCTTGGATTTATAAGAATACCTTGTTAGTCCCTAGGTTTGAGGATTTCTCAGCTAACCAAAATGTTCAATTTTTGTGCCAAATATGGGTGCAATTCAATGGCCTACCAATGCAAATGTGGTCGTCCAAATTCCTTGGTATTCTACCCATTTTAACTTCTTTGCTCTTTCATGCATTTTTGTGCCTGGATGAGGGACAGAACCGCTACAATGAAAGGAGGCATTCACTGGTTCCTGTGTTAACATTAACATTGTTGTTGATTGAACCCCCACACGTATCTTTCTATGTTATCTATGTAATCCACATTCAAAGGAAATATGGCCTTAATTTGAAAACACAAATACTACATTCATTAAATCATGCCAATTTTTAATTTATGTAAAATATAAAAAAATTTCAAATGGAAGATTGTATTTTGTTTGTTTTTTGTGTCCTAAAAGGGTGATAATGATTATTGGGTGAAGAATTTGGATTTTGTTTACTCCAATAACATTGAAAACCTATTGACGGTGCCCGTCAACGAGCTCTGGTTAATCGCAGAGGACATTGAGAGTGTGAGATCCGAGGTGTGAGTTAGCAGGCTGATGCTCCCAGCGTGAGCTCCGAGGATGCATGCAAGCCTCTGCATGGTCCTCGTTTCGAATGGGCTACTATCTGATGGACTGGATTACTGGATCTGAGGCCCTCCCATCTGAACATGCTTTGAGGCTGGCCCGAAATGGGTGAGGCAACATGATGGTGGCGGAAGTAGGCGGTGATTTGCCGCCTAATCGATCAGAAGCCTTCAATAGGCTAATTACCAACCACGCCAAACGAACAGGCAAAAGAGAATTACCAAAGTTCGTAAAAAGAATTGAAGATGTGCCGGAGGTAGCCCTCCCCCCGGAAGAAACGATTCGGGTTGCCCTATCATTGGCAGATCAAGCTCTGATCAGGAAATTCACCGGGCTCTGGCCCTCACCCAAAACCACTGATAGCTGGGTCCAAAGGAACTAGTGACCACTAATATCCAAAAACGTAGCCTCCTACTCCATTGAAAGGGGATACTTCCTCTTCGATTTCGAATCCAAGAAGACAAAGACTTAATCTTCAGGAATGGGCCCTACTTCATGGGGTCGCAAGGTCTCTACCTCAATGGGTGGACTCCAGAATTTGATCCTGAAGCCGATACCCCTAAAGCTATGCCAGTCTGGCTTAGACTACCCAATCTCCCTATGCACTGTTGGAATCCCAAATCCCTACATGCTATAGGGAATGCACTGGGGAAATATATTGACATGGCTAGTCCAAAAGACCAATACGCCTGTTCCAGCATCTACGCTGAGGTCGACCTTGAAGTTGGATTGCCAGAAGCAATAAACCTAACAGTGGGGAACTGGTCCCACATCCAAAAACTGGACTATGAACAACTCCCCTTCAAATGCAGAGGATGCCATGAATACGGGAACTTCATTCGAAACTACCCTAAAACACCTGAGAGCCAACATGAGAAGGGGGAAGGATGGCACAGGGTGAATAGATCCAGACCTAAAAACCAAGTCGGAGGGGGCCCTAAGAAGGGTGAGGGGTGTGAAGAAAGAGCTAGTAGGGTTCTTAAAAACAAATACTTCCCGGGAACAAGGCTCAGATGCCTGGAAGGGGACCACATGAGAGTAAAGGGATCCCCCATTCTCAATCTCTGCAAAAAAACTTTGCCTCAATTTATTGAAAAGTTGTACTGGATCCCGGGTAATGGAAGCTACAAAATTTTGGTAGGACTCGATACTAGGGAAATCCCCTCCATGACTACCACGACTGCAGCTTTGGATGGAAGTGAGGGGATTGAATACTCTCTGGAGTATATTTGATTGGGAGTTGAATTACCCACATTGATGGTCAGCGTGGGCTTTGTTGGACTGCCCAGCAGCGTTGGAGGAAGAAAAACATTAGTTGATCTCCCATCTGGCTGGGATTGCACCGATCTCTATTAATCTGAAGGATAGGCAAGGCTGGGGCATGAGAACAGGTATCTACACAATGACTGAAGGGTATTTAGAGTATGTTGCAAACTATAACGTGCCAATGAATCCCGAGATCTGGAATAATATATGGAATAATAGAACGTTGCCTAAAATCGAGGTGTTCAATTGGACACTGATCCATCAAAGATTGTTAACTGGAGAGAACCTGGAGAAAAGGGGGATAGCAGGCCCATTTCACTGCCCTTCCTATGCTGTAAATTCATAAACTATTTCCCTTATTTTTTTAAAGTGCTTGTATGCCATATCTATATGGAAGGAAGCAACACAGATTGGAGGTGATGAGTATCAATGGACTGGAAGTATTCAAGATTACTTCATTAATTGGGAAAAAATGTACCAGGGAAAGTTGGCTCAGAAGAAAGGCGTGAAAGTTTGCTGGCTGAAACTACCTAAAATCATTTGCTGGTGCATTTGGATAGAAAGAAACCAGAGAGTCTTTCAGAATAAGAGTCAACCAGCGTGGAAGATAGTTGCTAAAATTAATGCTCTACTTGGTGAGGTGGTAAGAAGCTCCAAGATATCGAATAACAAAGCTGAGTTGACAGAAAAAGAAAATAAATGGATGCAAAGTCTTAATATTCTTGCAGCTAACAGTATAGCTTCCAAAAATTTGGATGAATCTCAGTTCGAGAATTGGTTAAGAGAACGGAAGATTTTCAAATTGTTCTTTGATGGAGCTTCAAAAGGGAATCCGGGAAGAGCGGGAGGAGGTGGAGTTGTCATAAATCCCAAAGGGAAAGTTGAAATTGAATACTCTTGGAATATCGGGTATGATTTTAATAATATGGCAGAAGCTTATGGGCTCTGGCAAGGCCTCAAGTAGGTACAAAAGAAAAGGAGCGGACGAAGTTATGGTTATTGGGGATTCTAGGCTAATTATCCAAGCAATGAATGTGGAAAGAAGGGGCAAAAATGAGCAGACTGAAAGATTCATAAATAGAATCAGGTCTATGGCCAAAAGGTTCAGGAAGATAGAATTCTTTCATGTTTTTAGGGAACTTAATGTGAGGGCAGATAGTGCAGCTAATAAATTTATAGCTGTAGGGTGTTATGAACTTAATGTTAATTCGATGGTAAGCATGGAAATTCCCCCTTAGTTTGCAGGTCTACTGACTAAGGATGGAGAAATTTGGTGGATGGTTGTATACTGTTTCTATTTCAGTGTTTTTCAGCTGAGTCATCTATAATAATATAACGGTTTTTGTTAAAAAAATGATTATTGGGTGAAGATAAATGGCATTGACTATAGCATGAAGTTGTGTTAATTTTATTCCCATGGCATCTAGTAGTTTTATTGAAGTTGTGTTGTTTTTATTCCTTTAGCGTCAGATGGTGTTATGTTTATGCAACTTCAAACTATGTTCAATTTGGGTTTACTTGTGCCTATAGTATGAATGAATGATTCTCATGAATGGTAAATTTCATAAGTACATAAAGAAGTTCGTTTAGTTATTCCTTATTTCATAAGTACCTATAAAAGTTTGCTAAACTATTCCTTAATTATATATTGATCTATTCATGAACTCCAAAGGGGTACATGGAGTATTTGACATTGATTTTGAAGTATATGAAAGAGAAAAATATTTATGCTAAGCTCTCCAAATGTTCCTTCTTTCATATCAGGACCCATTATCTTTGGGCACATCATTTCCATGAATGGTGTCACACTAAAATATTCATGGTGCCTGAATGCATTTTCACAATAAAATAAACTTAGTATTGGAGGTATGTCGCAAGGGTAAATACATTTGGTCTTGCAACATGTCGCAAAAAATGTGTCATTTAGGTTGAAACATCGTGCTTGAAATAGAATCTACTCTACACCTTGGCCAATCTATACGACTATACGGATGATGATTTGTACAGATCCAAATGACTACATTGAATCCCTGTACAATTGATCTATACAATGGTATGGACTCTGCAGTATGGATTTTTACCATTGTACAGAATCTTGTATAGCTACCCCTACAGACAAGTGATGGCTCTGCTTGATTGGTACGCCCCCCTACAAATGCCTTTTGAAATGTTGTTTTTCTCATGGCGAAAAATTGGAAGTACAATGTCTTTCTCTCTCCAACTCAATGCTTGAGTTTCACTCTTGTGATGGTGTATCTTCCTCTCTCTCCTCAGCTTCCTTTAATACTATTGAGATGAGCCAAAACCCTAACTCCAATTGCTGAGATTAAATCTCACTCATTTGAGATCAATGGTTGAGATTCATTTAATTAATTTAAATCTTTAATGCCAAAAACTTGGGCATTTCTCCAAATCAGCCTCAATAATCTAAACAGGCATTCACTTTAATAGACTTTAAATAAGTGAATTTCCTAGGTTCCAAAGAGGTATTAATGATGATTTCCATAAGTAAGACACAAAATCATGGAAATACCTGTCTGAGCTAAAAACATCAACATCTCCAAGGAAAGACACCCTCCTCCTTTTCTTCCCCAAATACATCAAACCCTAATCTCTAGCCTCAAAAGGATGAAACCCTATACGACTATACGGATGATGATTTGTACAGATCCAAATGACTGCATTGAATCCCTGTACGATTGATCTGTACAATGGTATGGACTCTGCAGTATGGATTTGTACCATTGTACAAAATCCTGCACAACTACCCCTACAGACAAGTGATGACTCTGCTTGACTGGTACACCCCCCCCTATACGGATGATGATTTGTACAAATCCAAATGACTACATTGAATCCCTATACGATTGATCTGTACAATGGTATGGACTCTGCAGTATGGATTTGTACCATTGTACAGAATCCTGTACGGCTACCCCTACAAACAAGTGATGGCTCTTCTTGGTTGGTACGCCCCCCCTACAAATGTCTTTTGAAATGTTGTTTTTCTCATGGCGAAAAATTGGAAGTACAATGTCTTTCTCTCTCCAACTCGATGCTTGAGTTTCACTCTTGTGATGGTGTATCTTCCTCTCTCTCCTCAGCTTCCTTTGATACTATTGAGATGAACCAAAACCCTAACTCCAATTGCTGAGATTAAATCTCACTCATTTGAGATCAATGGTTGAGATTCATTTAATTAATTTAAATATTTAATGCCAAAAACTTGGGCATTTCTCCAAATCAGCCTCAATCATCTAAACAGGCATTCACTTTAATAGACTTTAAATAAGTGAATTTCCTAGGTTCCAAAGAGGTATTAATGATGATTTCCATAAGTAAGACACAAAATCATGGAAATACCTGTCTGAGCTACAAACATCAACATCTCCAAGGAAAGACACCCTCCTCCTTTTCTTCCCCAAATACATCAAACCCTAATTTCTAGCCTCAAAAGGATGAAACCCTATATGACTATACAGATGATGATTTGTACAGATCCAAATGACTGCATTGAATCCTTGTACGATTGATCTATACAATGGTATGGACTCTGCAGTATGGATTTGTACCATTGTACATAATCCTGTACGGCTACCCCTATAGACAAGTGATGGCTCTGCTTGACTGGTACGCCCCCCCTACAAATGTCTTTTGAAATGTTGTTTTTCTCATGGTGAAAAATTAGAAGTACAATGTCTTTCTCTCTCCAACTCGATGCTTGAGTTTCACTCTTGTGATGGTGTATCTTCCTCTCTCTCCTCAGCTTACTTTGATACTATTGAGATGAACCAAAACCCTAACTCCAATTGCTGAGATTAAATCTCACTCATTTGAGATCAATGGTTGAGATTCATTTAATTAATTTAAATCTTTAATGCCAAAAACTTGGGCATTTCTCCAAATCAGCCTCAATCATCTAAACAGGCATTCACTTTAATAGAATTTAAATAAGTGAATTTCCTAGGTTCCAAAGAGGTATTAATGATGATTTCCATAAGTAAGACACAAAATCATGGAAATACCTGCCTGAGCTACAAAAATCAACATATCCAAGGAAAGACACCCTCCTCCTTTGCTTCCCCAAATACATCAAACCCTAATCTCTAGCCTCAAAAGGATGAAACCCTATACGACTATACGGATGATGATTTGTACAGATCCAAATGACTGCATTGAGTCCTTGTACGATTGATCTATATAATGGTATGGACTCTACAGTATGGATTTGTACCATTGTACAGAATCCTGTACGGCTACCCGTACAGACAAGTGATGGCTCTGCTTGACTGGTATGCCCCTCCCTATACGGATGATGATTTGTACAGATCCAAATGACTGCATTGAATCCCTGTACGATTGATCTGTACAATGGTATGGACTCTGCAGTATGGATTTGTACCATTGTACAAAATCCTGTACAGCTACCCCTACAGACAAGTGATGGCTCTGCTTGACTGGTACGCCCACCCTACAAATGTCTTTTGAAATGTTGTTTTTCTCATGGCGAAAAATTGGAAGTATAATGTCTTTCTCTCTCCAACTCGATGCTTGAGTTTCACTCTTGTGATGGTGTATCTTCCTCTCTCTCCTGAGTTGCCTTTGATACTATTTAGATGAACCAAAACCCTAAATCCAATTGTCGAGATTAAATCTCACTCATTTGAGATCAATGGTTGAGATTTATTTAATTCATTTAAATCTTTAATGCCAAAAACTTGGGCATTTCTCCAAATCAGCCTCAATCATCTAAACAGGCATTCACTTTAATACACTTTAAATAAGTGAATTTCCTAGGTTCCAAAGAGGTATTAATGATGATTTCCATAAGCAAGACACAAAATCATGGAAATACCTGTCTGCACTACAAACATCAACATCTCCAAGGAAAGACACCCTCCTCCTTTTCTTCCCCAAATACATCAAACCCTAATCTCTAGCCTCAAAAGGATGAAACCCTATATGACTATACGGATGATGATTTGTACAGATCCAAATGACTACATTGAATCCTTGTACGATTGATCTGTACAATGGTATGGACTCTACAATATGGATTTGTACCATTGTACAAAATCCTGTATAGCTACCACTACAGACAAGTAATGGCTCTGCTTGACTGGTACGCCCCTCCTATACGGATGATGATTTGTACAGATCCAAATGACTGCATTGAATCCCTGTACGATTGATCTGTACAATGGTATGGACTCTGCAGTATGGATTTGTACCATTGTACAAAATCCTGTACAGCTACCCCTACAGACAAGTGATGGCTCTGCTTGACTGGTATGCCCCCCCTACAAATGTCTTTTGAAATGTTGTTTTTCTCATGGCGAAAAATTGGAAGTGTAATGTCTTTCTCTCTCCAACTCGATGCTTGAGTTTCACTCTTGTGATGGTGTATCTTCCTCTCTCTCCTTAGTTGCCTTTGATACTATTGAGATGAACTACCCTAACTCCAATTGCTGAGATTAAATCTCACTCATTTGAGATCAATGGTTGAGATTCATTTAATTAATTTAAATCTTAAATGCCAAAAACTTGGGCATTTCTCCAAATCAGCCTCAATCATCTAAACAGGAATTCACTTTAATAGACTTTAAATAAGTGAATTTCCTAGGTTCCAAATAGGTATTAATGATGATTTCCATAAGTAAGACACAAAATCATGGAAATACCTGTCTGAGCTACAAACATCAACATCTCCAAGGAAAGACACCCTCCTTCTTTTCTTCCCAAAATACATCAAACCCTAATCTCTAGCCTCAAAAGGATGAAACCCTAACCCTAGAATCCAAGATGCTCCAAGAGGCCAAGAAGACCCAATGCCCAAGAGAGAGAGATCAAATGTACAAAGAATAATTCAAGAAAGAATCGTCCATCTTCTGCTCCTATACTCCACTAGGGTTTCCTCGTGAACCTTAGCACACCACTAAGAGAGCACCCCAAAGAAGAGATAAAAATGAATTTGTGATGTGTTGTGATGTTTGGAAATATTCTCTCCTTTCTCTGTTTATATGAGAGGCAAGGAAGGACAACAATATAGCATAGGTCAGCTTAAGCCTTACAAATAATCCTACTAAACATAAGTAAGCCACATATAAGCGAGTGCTCCACTATTAAGTACTAGTGTCAAGCTCCAATGATGACGTCGTACACAATGATGATCCAAGGTGATATAGCTATGCAAGGCAAGCCACACCACTCCATCTTAAGCCTTTATGATTCCATTCATCCTCTAAAGCCAAGTATTCCATTGGGGAAACTACCCCTTGCAAGAACACAGTCGAAGCCCTAGCTGAGAAGCAATTATGCTATGTTCTGGGTGAAATTTATTGGTGTCCATTGGCAAATCTGATCATGTTCCTGTGTAGAGGCAGCCTTATTTTCAATTTTGGGCATCATTTCATGTGCAGCAGTCTAAGCATCATCTAACATGTGACTTGAAAATGATTTGCAGTAGTCTAGATCTAAAAATAAGTTCATGGATTAAAACCTCATTGGGAAGTAAGGCTATTGTTGGAGGGTGATTGAATAAACAAACTGCAAGCCGACACTCTTAAAAAGAAATTATAGGGTTCATGTGGTAGCAGCCAACAAAGCATTGACCAGCATTCCTTCTTGTGGTATGTTTGAATACCCTTGGAGATGCATTTGAAGAGTTTGCATGCCTATTGAAGAGGTTTATTTGCTGTTCCTAGCCTTTTGAATCTTTGAGGTTGATCTAAATCACCTTCTAGAGGAGCTGCAGCCTTGGGATAACCTTGTAGGGTGGTCAAATCAATGTGTATTGCAGAGTATGGATCATAGACTTGATTCTTTATTGAAATATCAACAATTAGAGCACCTAGAGTATAAGCCCTTGACGCCTCTCTTGTTGCATCTCTAAAACATTGTTGTTGATCCTATCGTCAAGCTCCCAAAATTTTTACTTTTCGATGCACATTAATCTTTAGGCTTCATATTGCCTTTGACGCCCTTTATATCTCTATCCCACATTGATTGTGGGAAATTCTAAACATTTTTTTACATACATGTGTGTTCTTTATTATATCAACACATTGTGCACATTATATACCATAGTGGCTGTGAGATGAACTCTTTCAACACTAGATTTGGTTATGAATTGTGGGTGGATATGGTGGACTTGCAAAGACAATAAATGGAAAGATTGGGCTCAACCAAGCCCTAATATTTTACAATTTATATTAACAAGAAACCATATATATATATATATATATATAAAACAAATGGAGGAATTAGGGACTAGAGTGGAATAGTATAGTATAGTCCCCATAGAAAAGTCCCATATCTAGACGTATTATGGTATTAGGAGCTTGATTAGGTGTCCTTTCGCATTGTAGCCTTAAATGGCGTGTGAATGATGTAAGTCCAAAAGCCTATCCACAATACAATTGTTTTTAATTGGATCTCTGGCCCATTATTGTTATTTTCTTAGTAGAGTGAGTTTGATTTGTGTTGAGCATTTAGAGTTTTCCCACCATATTATTCAACCATCCTCACCATGAATCTAGGGCTCTAAGTTCCAAACTTTCTTTAATCAGTGAGGATTAATACTCACAACTAAGATACAAAACTTTATCTTAAATAAAAATAAAGAGCGATTGGGGGATTCATCCCCGATAGTCATAGTGGATAATGCTGAGAGATGATATGAAACTAGATAATATGGAATGTTGTAGGCTATAGAGTGTGCATTATTATAAGAAAGGATCACTACTCTTTATCAACATAAATCCTATCCAATATTTTCTTAAACTCTATAAATTCTTAAACTCTATCCCTTGTAAACTGTCATTTGGCTGGTGTTTGCTATTGATTATCTACCTTAAAATGTGGGGATGATCAATTTGATCCATCACTAACTTGTATTTTATGCATGATGAGCTCGGCTTTCACTACATCCATCTATTGAAAATATCACTTTGATTTGACACCAATTACCATCTGGACAACTTCATTGGTGGTAGTCCTAATGCTCAAAACCCCTTTCAATTTGAAATGAAGAAAATATATTGAATATCGCGCCCCAATACTTGCTCTAGTTGTCAAAAGGAAGATCAAAAGTTGGGCATTCCTATGTGTAAAGAACCAACCAAGGTGTAATTAACCACCATTCATACTTATCATACAACTTAACAATCATTTCCCTCAACATACTCAATAGAGTAGTGCTTGAACTAATCTTTCCCAACCGAGAACACATTGAACATATTTTAAAAGGATGTCGTTGGACATGTGGAGCGACCCATTTTGTGAAATTTTACAAAGGGAGATCACTAGAGATAGATTCATTAAGAATTAGACCATGGTGGGAGATGTTGGGAGAGCTCACCAAACCCATATAACAATGAACAACCATGTGCACTAGTTAACATCCTTGGAGATCACAAGTAAAAGAAAGGATGTTACTCTTTTGTATTTTAATTGATCCAAGAACCACATCTGAGAGATTTATTTTACCAAATGCATTGTATAGATGTGGCTTGGTGGCTATTAGGAAATATGATTTTAACATAATTGAGATGACCTCAAGAGTCAAGTAGGGGGGTGGATTGATGGATTTGGATATTGGAGTGCATGTGACTCAAATAGCCCAGTGTTAGAAAACAATGGGATCTTATGATGTAATCATAGGCATGGATTGGTTGGAGGTGCATTCGGTTGTGCTATATTACATAAGAAAGTTACTTCATTTCTTAGATGATGAAGGGAAGGAAAAGGTCTTGAGAGGGACAAACATGGTTGTATCCTTGCAATTTGTATCATTATTGTAGTCAAAAATAAGTCCCAAGCCTGGGCTACTATATGCATATTGTGGTGGCATAGTTTTGACTCAATATCCCATCTTATCAGAATTTCCAGATTTTTTTCTTGAAGAGTTGCATGGGCTTCCTCCCAATTGTGATTTGGTGTTATTTGTTGAACCAAAGACCATATAAGTTCCCTTATTCAATTCCCATGCTTGAATTTCATTAGTTGCAGATGCATATGAAGAATTTTTTGGATTTAGAGTTGATCCAACCCAGCGTGTCACCTTGGGGAACACCGATTATCTTTGTGAGGAAGAAGGATGGATCCCAGATGTTGTGTATAGATTACATAGAGTTGAATGATTAAGGCTACCATATATAACCAATATCCCTTTCCTTATATCTATGGATTTTTTATTATATTAAAGGGGCCATAATGTTTTTTAATATTGATCTATGATTGGGGTATGATCATCTATAAAATAAATAATGAAAATATCATGAAAACTCCTTTTACATTTTGATTTGAGAATTGTGGGTTTGTGGTGGTTCCTTTTGGGTTGACTAATCTTCCGAAAAATAAAAATGTAATTCGTTGATACAACTTTGTTTTATAATATAAAGTTGTTATTTAGTGCTTAAAAAAAACCCATAATCCTGGTGGTCAAAAGAGACCCGCTGGTCTATCATCTCCCTTCTTCGTTGTCTTCTAGAGTTTATTCATCCTGTAGTTACTCAACCTTTGAACTTTTACCAGGTAGGCAGTCACCTGGTGAAACTGAAAGCCCTTGTGGTGGCAAAGGATGCTAACCTGAGTGAAGAACGATGTGAGATGGCGTGTAAACAAAGGCGATTGAAAGAAGCCATGTGCATTTTGCATTTGATGGATGAACAAGTAGATTACTCTGCTTATCATTATCTCTTGTAGGTATGCCTCATTAACAGAGCTCTACCGGAGGCCAAGCTGGTTCATGCTCACATCATCCAAAGTGCTTTCAAATTTAATTGCACTGTCAAGGCGTTGTCCAATAAACTCCTAAGCGTGTATGCCAAGTGCGGAAATTTAATCGATGGTCGTAGGTTTCTGGAGCAACTGCCTGAGTGAAATGTGGTCTCATGGAGTATCATGATTGCAGCTTACTCTAGGGCTAGCCATGGCAAAGAAGTGTTGACACTTTTCAATCAAATGCAAGGAACAGGTATTATCCCCAATCAATTCACTCTATCCAGCCTTCTCCCAGTATGTACTCACTTGGAAGCAGTGGTCAAGGTTCATGAAGAAATAATCAGAAGTGGGTTTCACTCTGAAGTTTTTGTGGGGAATTCCCTTCTTTACATGTATACAAAATATGGGAAGATCAACACTGCACGTTATGTGTTTGACAAATTGCTTAGATGAGATGTTGTCACATGGAATGCTATGATTGCATGATATGCATAGAAGGGGTATGTTAAGGAAGCTCTCAACCTGTTTGACAAAATGCTTGAACAAAATGTGGTCTTCTGGACATCAATGATTGTGGGATATGCACATAATTGCTTGGTTGAGGAGGCTTCCAAACTCTTTGATGAAATGCCTGAAAGGAATCTGGTATCTTGGACATCTGTGATTTTGGGTTATGCTCAGAATGGATGTGTTGATGAAGCTTACAAACCCGAGCTTTCTGGAGTAACCCTCCACACGGGAAAGACACTGGCCTTGTTCAACCGGAGCTACACATGGATGTGTTTAGAAACCTCTCCTTTGCAGATGCCAATATTAGGGCAGCCGCTACATTAACTTTAGTTCAGGAGCTGCAGGAAGTCCAGATGGTTTATGAGCAAAGCGGCACTGAGGGAAACGATGATGGAGATTTAAAGCTAGAAGCTGCTAAAGATGCTTGTCTAAAAAATTGTTCTTCGACTATGAAATACGCCATTCGTCGACTTATTTGTGGGATTTCAGCGTCTAGAGCCGTAAGTTTTCTATCATCTAAGCTGAATTTGGTGCGAAATCCAAGTTTTCTATTATTTAATTTAGAGTCTAGAAAGCTGCCAGGGCCTGTATATTATCACCTCTGGTTTTCATTAAAAATGCTTATTAATGCTCCAGTCTTAATCCACTATTTAATGTCTAATGACTTCCAAGGCTGGTTTCAGTTTTCAGGCTTTGTTATTTCAAATTTGGTATTCTGTAGTGTTTGGCTTTGCCTGAATTTGGATGATTGATTGTTTCCTTATTCAAATTTATTACACACAGATTTGGGAACATGGATGTTTCAATTTGTTCAAACATTAAAGCTGTGTTTCATTCTGGAATTGCATCTGCATTTAAAGAATAGAAAGCTGAAATCATAGAATCTGTTCTTGCATATTATTAACATGAATTATGTTTTTTGTTTTGAAGTAAAAATCTTTTGCAGAGTTTGAAATTGTAGATCATTTTGTGATGGAAGTGAGCTTTGCTTACGATTTTCCAGTTCTTGACATTAGCATATGTCCTAAAATTTTGTGAAATTTATTGATTGAATCTCTTTCCTAGGACATTGCCAGTTTTAGATGTTAACTTCAACTTTGGAGTCGCAGATGTTTACAAAAAATCTTGTAAACATTAGATCGATTGCGAAGTGTCACAACGAAGCATATCCCCTTATTTAAAATCCAATAATTAAAAATCTTTGCCTCCACAAAAATAGAATAATAGGCAGTTTTAGGGTGTTCTCGTAGTGTGCATTATGGTCAAAGTATTGGAAAAGGTTGCTGGTTGAGAGTCCATTACTCCTGCTTCATATGCTGATGACATGTGATCACTCTATGGTTTATTCTATGATGTTGCTGACGTATTTGTCTTTATTATGAAAGTACCACATGCTTTTTATTTTTTTGATTTGGTTCTTGGTAGCTACAAATCATGGGAAATAATGACATGTTGTAAGTAGGTTCATTGTAATTATGTGTTATCGCATGTTTGTCATCCTGTAGTTACTTAACCTTTGAACTTTCACCAGGTAGGCAGTCACCCAGCTAAACTGAAAGCCCTTGTGGTGGCGAAGAATGCTAACCTGAGTGAAGAACGATGTGAGATGGCGTGTAAACAAAGGGGATTGAAAGAAGCCATGTGCATTTTGCATTAGATGGACGAACAAGTAGATTGCTCTGCTTATCATTCTCTTTTGCAGGTATGCCTCATTAACAGATCTATGCCAGAGGCCAAGCTGGTCCATGCTCACATCATCCAAAGTGCTTTCAAATTTAATTGCACTGACATGGCTCTACCCAATAAACTGCTAAGCGTGTATGCCAAGTGCAAGAATTTAATTGATGGTCACATGTTTCTGGAGCAAATGCCTTAGCGAATTGTGGTCTCGCGGAGTATCATGATTGCAGCTTACTCTAGGGCTGGCCATGGCAAAGAAGTGTTGACACTTTTCAATCAAATGCAAGGAACATGTATTCTCTCCAATCAATTCACTCTATCTAGCCTTCTCCCAGCATGTACTCACTTGCAAGCAGTGGTGGAGGTTCATGAAGAAATAGTCAGAAGTGGGTTTCACTCTGAATTTTTTGTGGAGAATGCCCTTCTTTACATGTATGCAAAATATGGGAAGATGAACACTTCATGTTATGTGTTTGACAAATTGCTTAGACGAGATGTTGTCAGATGGAATGCTATGATTGCAGGATATACACAGAAGGGGTATGCCTGAACGAAACATGGTCTCCTGGACATTAATGATTGTGGAATATGCATAGAAGTGCATGGTTGAAAAGGCTACCAAACTCTTTGATGAAATGTCTGAAAGGAATGAGGTATCTTGGACATCATTGATTTCGAGTTATGCTCAGAATGGGCGTGTTGATGAATCTTACAATCTGTTTGAGAAGATGCCTAAGAGGAATCTAGTCCCTTGGACTGCAATGATTACAGGATATGCACAGGATGGGCGTGTTGATGAGGCTCTGAATCTCTTTAAAAAAATGGCACTACAAAATGTGGAATCGTGTAATGCAATGATTGCAGGATATGTACATAATGGCCGAAATGAAGAGCCCTTGAAGCTTTTTTGAGAAATGGAAAGGCACGGCATGAAGCCAAACTCAATTACTCTTGCTAGCGTTATTGCAGCATGTGTCGATCTGGTAGCATTGGAACATGGCTTGGATATCCATGAAGAAGTAATCAATAGTGGATTTCAATCTGATTTGTTTGTGGCTAATGCCCTTGTAAACCTATATGCGAAATGTGGGAACATAGAAGTTTCCCGCAACATGTTTGACAAAATGGATCACAAATATGTGGTGGCATGGAATGCAATGATTGCAGGCTATGGTGTCCATGGATTTGGTAAGGAAGCCCTAAGGCTCTTCGAACAAATGCAACACTGTGGAATATCACCGGATCATGTTACCTTTGTCGTAGTTTTATCTGCGTGCTGCCATTCAGGCCTAGTGGCATGCAATACTTTAATTACATGAGTCACTATCATTAGATTACACTCACAATGGAGCACCATGCTTGCATGGTTGACCCTTTCGGCTGAGCTGGGCACCTGGATAAGGCACACAATTTTATCAATAGAATGCCAATAAAACCTGATTAAATTGTGTGGAGTTCTTTGATCGCTGTATGTAGAATCCATAAGAATATAAAGCTAGGGGAATTTGTTACAGAATTCCTCATTTAATTGGATATCCAAAAATCCACACCTTATGTGGCTCTATCAAACATCTATGCTGCAGCAGGACAGTTGGATGGCATCGAAAAAGTAAGGAAAATGATGAAAGATGGGGGGTAAGAAAGGAACCTGGATGTAGTTGGATTGAGGTAAATAAACAGGTGCATGCTTTTTTTGTAGGAGATAGATCACACCCACAAATGCAATAGATCTATGAAAAGTTGGAAATGTTGTCTCAGCAAATGAAAGCAGCAGGTTATGCACCTGCAGGAGATTAGAGCTGAATGATGTGTCTTTCCAGTAAGTTATCAAATCAAAAGATGTTCTACTCTGACCAAGAAGCAAAGATAGCACCATATACTATCAAAACAAAGAAACGTCAAATAGAGGATTTGATAGAATTCATCCAGTTCAAATCTCTTTTAGAGGATCCTAGGCTACAACTACTAGAGCCAGTCACATCTTCTAAAACTCAATCAAGATAACAAATTTGAAAGGGGATTCATGATTTAAGAATTTTCTTCATTTTATTTCTTGCAACCCCTTACACACAACTGTCTATGGGACATAATCTCGTTGTAAAAGTGTAACCAATTGGTCCCAAACACCTTGTCCTAATAATCTACAATTTGATTCATGGGAGAATATCTACAGCCTAGGTGCAACCTATCCTACTC
>LPNX010289715.1:34043-51316 GCA_001517045.1 Pseudotsuga menziesii
AAAAATACATTCTAGTTATGTATAGGCTAAGAAAAGATAACTGGCAGCTAGCACATTCCCCAAGGCTAAGAAGACCTATTATGAGGATAATCTAACTTGAAGGAGCCTCTCTATATATTTTAATATAGTTATTTTTGGAGGAAGCATGGATCTAGCCCGTCAAAGAAGGACATCCCATTCAAGAGGACATTTGGAGGGATATCATGAGATATTTCACATGGTTCAAGGTATGTCTCGCATATTTGGAGGCATGATAAATCATCTAATTGATTATTGGCATGATTTACAAAGAAAAGAGGAGGAAATCCCTTCACAACTCAATGGCATTTTCTCTCCAAAGATAAGATCAAATATCATGACTCAAGGAAACACTATAAATTGGAAAGTGACAAGTGGTGGCAAGAAAGCATTCAAACCCTATTGTATGCAATTTTCTCCCTTTAACAAGGAGAAGCTAGTTTTGAGGAGGCTTTTAGTGGCCCTTGAAGCATGGATCTAGAAGCTGCTAAATGTGTTTTAATTTTATTATTGGTTATTGGAGAGAAAAGTGGATCTAGCATCAACTTATTGATATTTTATTTCAAGGTAAGTTGAGTTAAATTTAGAATCTAGGAGGCCCTTTATATTTACTAAAGTCTTGTAGTTTAGTTATGCCCTTTGTAAAAGTACCATGAATCTGCCAACTAAAAAACTATTTCTTTCTCGTTCTTCTAGCTTGAAAGCATGCAATTTTAGAGGTGCATTGGTCCTAGAATTTCCACAACTAAATGGGATTAAAAGGGAGATACCAAGCTCTATTTCTCCCTAGATAGTGATAGGACAACTATTTGTCAACCCACTTTAAAGCCTCTCATATGTGTTCAAGCATCAAATTTCCTCAACAATATTTGTTAGGTGGGCCTTATTTCCTTGTATGTTTAAATTATGTGGTGAGTCTATGATATCATACAATGAAAACTAACCTCAAATCTTGTTCATAGCTATCCTACTAAGAGAGAAATGACGACACATGTACTATAGGAGGAGACAAACAGATATGCCTGGCCCAAAACCGAAAATACTATCCATCTCTCATCCATATATATATATATATATATATATATATATATATATATACGAAACATGGAATAGAGCATAAATAGATAGAGGGGTCCATTTGCAATGATCCTAGAGTCCGCAAAGAAATAGTGATTGATGGATGTAAGCGATAGAATTTATAGATTAAAGGAGAGGGATTCATAAACTCTATAAATAGACGTAGTTTAAAATTTGCAGTGATGCCTGCGTGCTAAAATATTTAAGAGTGGAAGGGATATGGTGCATTGATATCTTGGTTTTTCCCTTACCATAACATGCCTGTAGGGATTTATATAGCATCAAAGCATCATCTTCACTATCATGAAAATGTTGTGAAAATATAAGAAATGATATTTGGCAATTGTTGTCTAGGAAATTTAAGAGTTTCGAGATAGTAGCTGGAAGGATTGTGCAGTTAAATTATATATTCCATCACTATAATACGGTTGTATTTAAATGGGGAAAATGCAAGGAAATAAAGAGAGTAGTTGCCGAATGAATTGTAGAGAAAGCCTGTCAAAAATGGCCAAATACACATTCTGAATCATAATTAGGTGTAGCAATTTGGATTCACTCCAAAATAAGCTAGATCATCAAAATTCTTATAAATATTAAATTACTGGATGTTCTAGTAATATGTCAATCAAACATAACCCCTTCATTTCTCAATCAACAACTCCTTTATCCTCAAAATAACCTAGAGTTTACAATTCATGAAAATTCCCTTGACCTATTATTCAAAGCTAAATAAATTCAATTCAACATACATAGAAAAGTAGGAAGATATCTTATTTGTGCATCAATATCATCTCCATATAATATTTTCAAGGAAATATAATTAGAATGTCCAAATTTTCCTCTTGATTTGATGTCATACGAATACCAAGGGAACTTCCCTTTATTGGCTACTAAATTTAACCTGCCAATTACATACCTTTGGAACTCTTACATGATGTGCCCTCTGCATTAACTTCAACCTTCCTACAAAATTTGGGATTTTGAATTCTGAAGTTTCTCAGAAAACCCAGTTTTTTCCATTGTAAATCCATATTGATAATTCTTTGAATCCCATATACCATGATGACCTAGTCTGTGCAAGTGCAAGATTGATTTTTAATACCCCAAAATAGTTTCTATTAAAAGTTGTTGTTTTGAGCCTCACAGGCTCCACATTGTTGTCAATTGAAATGAACCAAACCATGAAAATGAGAGCATTAGAGTCAACTGATAACATGAGAGGATGTTTGTGCTAGGCATATCAAGATTGATTTTTTTTTTAATTGTAATATGGCTTGCGTGAGGGTGCAAAAGAGCATTATATGCATTAAGAACACAACCACGGAGCCCTCTACCTATTGCACCTTGATCCATCCCAGGACTCGAAATAAACATGACAGACAAGTAGAGAAACTCTAAAGTCCAAAACGTTTTGGTGAGTTTATTTACCTTTACTTGAAAAAGGAAGAAGAGGCTAGTGAAGTATAACACTAATTTACCAATATTTGAATGAATTGATAGGCAGAGAAGAAAGTAGGAATTGGAGGATAGAATGGGTAGAACAAAAAACACAAATTGCAATAATATCAAACTTTATTTCGGCGTCCCCTCCTTGAATAAACATAGAAATAGAGCAGTAGCACAATAATTGTATTAAAATCTTAATTATAGATTGCGGAGACCAATTACAATGAATTCAAGACATAAAATCTAAGGAAACAGGAGAAAAAGATCTTGTGTATGAAGGGGGCCAATAGAGGTCTAACAGTACCCACCTAAACATAAAAATAAATAATGGGTGCACAACTCAACATACCTTTTGATATTGCTAGCTTCATTGACCTTTTCTAATGGCAACAATCACACAGTTTGCAATCTCTTATCTAAACAACTTTTGAAGATAAATAAGATCTTTCTCAATCCCTATAGTTTTAATTTGCTCATCCCTCACCAAAATCGTAATCTTCTCCTTTTCCTCCAACTCAGGCTGCCCACCACATCCATCAACAGCTTCGACCCAACTCAGGTCACCCACTACATCCATCAAAAGCTTCGACCCATGTCTAAAAACCCTTATTGGTTGTGGGATAAATAAATTCCTCTACTAATGAATGCAAACCATGGGGCAGACTGATATCTCTAAACTTAAACAATAGGGCAAGTGGCAGCACATCACTCCTTAAATAAATTGAAGATGGAAGTTCATAGAACTGCAATTGAGGGGCATTTTCATCAAGTTGCCTGTAATTTTCAAGATTTTCGTCTTCGGAGAAAGTTTCGAGATAATCAAGGTTAAAGACAAAGTCCTTCTTGGGTAAGAGGTCCAACAAGAGAATGAAATTAAATGAATATATTTGTATACTTCCATCATGAAAGGGGGTATCGTTTCCTAGACCCAACATCACAAAAAATGTTGTAGCATCCACAACTAAGGCACCCAACTTGTAGTGAATCCACCAACCAAATACAAACCTGACCTGCATTGCCCAATTTGATGTGAAAATGAATCATCAACAAGAGGATAAAGGAGAATGCTATAAATCCGTGGAGGATAACTGAACTACCTATGACCTATTTGCTCCATATCTGAGTATGAACAAGCCTTCTGCATTTCCTTGGGGGCTGGTGAAATGGGTAACAATTGGTGAAGCTATGATTGGGTGGAAAAGGGAGCCCAAGTGCTGGTTAATGGATTTCGTGATGTCTTCCCTCATGGATATGCAGGGTCCTGTTAGATATGAATAACGAATCCAAATTTCTTCCACCTCACTTACTTCCATGGCTATGCGTGTTACTGGATCACTGTACCATTGCTGTCTAGGTACTCACTCGATATCCTCTTTGGATGCTTCCATTAATACGTATGCGACACTCGTTGAGATCAGACCTAACCCATTTTGACATAATTCACAAGGCCTCGAATTTCAAATCAGTATTGCCCGTCAATTCCCTCCTAAATTTTCATTAAGCAAAATTCCCGAAAAAAATATAATAGTGACGAATGTAATATGCGTCGCTATAGCGACGAACGTCCGTCGCTATAGAAACGTTATGGACTATGCGTCGCTATAACGATGATTGTCGGGGACATTTTCATTTTTTTCCAAAATTTTAAAACTGTTTTTCCAAGAAAAATTCGATTTTAACTTATTCGTGGCAAAATGTCGTGAGACTTTTGAGCCATATGTAGTAGTGTCAGCGTGCAACGATTTAAGGATGAAAGCTAGTTCCAACTAGATTTTCATAATGGTGTAATGAGCTAACACACATAAGCTTTCACTCACAGTGCCATGTTAGAAGGAAAACTAACTCCAACTAGATTTCCATAATGGTGTAATGTGTTAGATAAAAACTATCTTATGAAAGCTAACACACATTAGCTTTTACTAACCATGCAATGTTTTAAGAACGAAAACTAACTCCAGCTAGATTTCCATCATGGTGCACTATGATTATGTTGCGACAGCAACTTTTCTCCCCAAATTTCTTGAATTTTTGGACCCCTCCTCATGAGTTTGCTTTGATCATTGGATCTTTCGAGTTATTGGGCCGTGTTTTAAGTTTTAATGACTACAAAAGCTTTATTCTTGACCAAATTTCGGGTTTTTATTATGTTAGAGTTTATAATGGACGGCAGATATTCAGTTTTATTTTACTTGATCGATCAAACCAGTTGTTTTTGCTGTTGGTCACCATTATGAAGGGATAACAGGTCGCTGTCCATTGTTGGTCTTTAAAGCTGACTGAATTATTGAGTTTTCAATTGGATCGAGAGTCTTGTTCGTTTGGTCGGAAACCTTAACCTTTTCCCGTCCGCCGTTGCGGCTCCTAGTCCGATTTGTCATCCAAAATGAGAATTGCCCCAACTGCTGATGTACATTAACTTTCTTACTGTGTATCCGGAATCTTTACCCTTCCGTCGTTGCGGCCGGGGAACCCTTCTCTCTGCCGATGTCTAATGCATCCGACGTCCGATTAAAGCCTTTCGCCCGCATGTCGCTTGCCCGGTTCTTCTAGCCCTTCCGCTGTTGCGGCTCTTAAAGACCTTTCACGTCCGATGTAGAAGCCTTTCGACCGCCAATCATAAGTTTCCCGCCTAAGGCTTGATCGATTTTTTTCTCAGAGCCAGAGACGCACCAGGACGTTTCCTTAAGGAATAGTCGTTCAATTGTTAGAATCTGGTGTTTTGGTTTGTAACGCCTTCCAATAAATGATGCTTGTCGATTGATTGCAGGTTGGTTCGGGAGAGCGGTCAAACTATCGTGGCATGGAGAAAGACGGACCATCTAGTAGAAGCAAGGCCGGGACTAGTAGGATCGCAGAAGAGAAGGAAAAAACGAATGAAGACAAAGACGCAGAAGGGAAAGGTCCATCCGTTACTAATCAGCAGACGAACGGGAAGCCACAGTGGCCTGAAGATGGATCTGAAACATTGAAGAGGAACTGCAAGGTCACGCGTTGGGGGGCAACCCAAGAGATTGTACTGTATAGTTTAAATAGGATAGGAAGAACTGAGAAAGGGATTTTTCCCTGGAAAATTTTGTAAATGTTTGCTTGTAAGAGGAACTATTTCATTTTGCAAATGAAACTGCAATTTTGCCTGCTGGAGAGAGTGAAAAGTGGAATGTATCAATGCGACTCAATGAATAATGTTGAAGAGGAACTATTTCGTTTTCAGCTATGTTTCATTTACTGCAAGAGTATTTAATTTCCTGAACCTATGTTCTTGTTGAATGTTCTTCAGTGTCTTTTTGGGATATTTTCCACTGTGAGTAATAAGTGTTGTTTATAAAATGATCGGCTATCTAGTTATTTAAATATCTGTAAGTGTTCATGTGTCTTGAAAGAAGTATCAGTTGTCTGTGATTCTTCATAATGCATGCGCAAAATGTATTACTCATCCAAAATGATAACCTTGCTCCCTAGGGATAGATTAGACAGTTAGTTTATTTCTTATTGTCTGTGATTTGGTTGCTTACGAGTCTAAAACAAGAGGTAAGAACCTGCGCATAACATTGTGACGGCTCCTTGCATTTTGATCACCTTGCATTTAGTTAGGCACTTGCATTTCATTTCTAAGTCAAAATACAAAAACTCGGTGGACCGGGCCACAACTGGTAAACCCTTTCGTTTTGTTACTTGACCTACGGTAGCCGGACCGCAAACCGGACAGATTCCCTATTCCAAACAGTCAACGGGCTAGTTGGGAACGTTGATTGGGGAGAATCCCTTACTGTTGTTGCCTGTGAATTTCCAGGCCACAACAGATTGATAACAATGTGATTGTGCTAGATGGAAAACCACATTATGAAAGATTACACACATTAGAGTTCATTCACCGTGCAACGATTTAAGGACGAAAGCTAACTCCAGCTAGATTTCCATCGCGGTGTGATGTGATTGATGACAATGTGGTTGTATTAGATGGAAAACTACCTTATGAAAGATAACACACATTAGCTTTCACTCATCATGCCATGTTCTTAAAATGAAAGCCAACTCCAACTAGATTTCCATCATGGTGTAATGAACTAATACACATAAGCTTTCCCTTATAGTGCCATGTTGTTAGAAGGAAAGCTAACTCCAGCTAGATTTCCAACATGGTGTAATGTATTTGATGACAATGTAGCTATGTTAGATGGAAAACTACCTTATGAAAGCTATCAGACATTAGCTTTACTCACCGTGCAATGTTTTAAAAATGAAAACTAACTTTAGCTAGATTTCCATCATGGTGCATTGTGATTAATGAAAATGTGGTTGTGCTAGATGAAAAACTACACTATGAAATCTTACACACATTAGATTTCCCTCACCGTGCAACGATTTAAGGATGAAAGCTAACTCCAATTAGATTTCTAACACGGTGCAATGTGATTGATGATAATGTGTTTGTGTTACACTAAAAAATACCTTAAGAAAGCTAACACACATTAGCTTTCACTCATCGTGCCATGTTGTTAAAATAAAAGCTAACTCTAGCTAGATTTCCATCATGGTATAATGAATTAACACACATAAGCTTTCCCTTATAGTGCCATGTTGTTAGAAGAAAAACTAACTCCAGATAGATTTCCATCATGGTGTAATGTATTTGATAACAATGTGGATGTGTTAGATGGAAAACTACCTTATGAAAGATAACATACATTAGCTTTACTCATGGTACAATGTTTTAATAACGAAAACTAACTCCAGCTAGATTTTCATCATGGTACGTTATGATTGATGACAATGTGGTTGTGCTAGTTGGAAAACTACACTATGAAAGCTTACACACATTATATTTCACTCACCGTGCAATGATTTAAGGATGAAAGCTAACTCTAGCTAGATTTCAAACATAATACAATGTGATTGATGACAATGTAGTTGTGTTACATGGAAAACTACCTTATGAAATCTAACACACATTAGCTTTCACTCAGCATGCCATGTTAAAATGAAAGCTAACTCCAACTAGATTTACATCATGGTGTAATGAGTTAACACACATAAGCTTTCCCTTATAGTACCATGTTATTAGAAGGAAAGCTAACTCCAGCTAAATTTCCATCGTGGTGTAATGTATTTGACAACAATGTGGCTGTGTTAGATGAAAAACTAACTTATGAAAGCTATTAGACATTAGCTTTACTCACTATGTAATTATTTAAGGATGAAAGCAAACTCTAGCTAGATTTCCATTATGGTGCATTGTGATTGATGACAATGTAGTTGTGCTAGATAGAAAACTATACTATGAAATCTTACACATATTAGATTTCACTCACCATGCAACGATTTAAGGAATAAAGCTAACTCCAGCTAGATTTCCATCAGGGTGTAATGTGATCAATGATAATGTGGTTGTGTTACATGAAAAACTACCTTATGAAAGCTAACACACATTAGCTTTCATTCATCGTGCCATGTTGTTAAAATGAAAGCTAACTCCAACTAGATTTCCATCATGGTGTAATAAGCTAACACACATAACATTTCCCTTATAGTGCTAGGTTGTTAGAAGGAAAGATAACTCCAACTAGATTTCTATCATGGTGTAATATATTTGGTAACAATGTGGTTGTGTTAGATGAAAAACTACCTTATGAAAGCTAACACACATTAGCTTTAATCAGCGTGCAATGTTTTAAGAACGAACGGTGTAATGTGATCGATGACGATGTGGTTGTGTTAGATGAAAAACTACCTTATGAAAGCTAACACACATTAGCTCTCACTCATCGTTCCATGTAGTTAGAAGGAAAGCTAACTCCAGCTAGATTTTCATCATACTGTAATGAGATAACACACACCAGCTTTCACTCATCATGCATGTTGTTAGAAAGAAAGCTAACTCCAGCTAGATTTGCATCATGCTGTAATGTATTTGATGACAATGTGGATGTGTTAGATGAAAAAATACCTTACGAAAGCTAACACACAATAGCTATTACTCACCATGCAAAGTTTTAAGTACGAATGGTAACTCTAGATAGATTTTCAACATGGTGCATTTTAATTGATGACAATGTGGTTGTGCTAAATGAAAAATTATATTATGAAAGCTAACACACATTAGATTTCAGTCACTGTGCAACAATTTAAGGGTTGAAAGCTAACTCCAGCTAGATTTCCATCACGGTGCAATGTGACAATGTGATTGTGTTAGATGGAAAACTACATTATGAAAGGTTACACACATTAGATTTCACTCACAGTGCAATGATTTAAGGATGAAAGCTAACTCCAACTAAATTTCCATCGTGGTGCGATGTGATTGATGACAATGTGGTTGTGTTAGATGGAAAACTACCTTATGAAAACTAACACACATTAACTTTCAGTCATCGTGCAATGTTGTTAAAATGAAATTTAACTCCAGCTAGATTTTCATCATGGTGTAATGCGACAATACACATAAGATTTTCCTCATAGTGCCCTGTTGTTAGAAGGAAAGCTAACTCTAGCTAGATTTCCATCATGGTGTAATGTATTTGATGACAATGTAGCTGTGTTAGATGGAAAACTCCCTTATGAAAGCTAACATACATTATCTTTACTCACCGTGCAATGTTTTAAGAATGAAATCTAACTCCAGCTAGATTTTCATCATGGTGCATTGTGATTGATGACAATGTGGTTGTGCTAGATGGGAAAATACACTATGAAAGCTTACACACATTATATTTCACTCACCGTGCAACGATTTAACGATGAAAGCTAATTCCAACTAGATCTTCTACACGATGCAATGTGCTTGATGACAATGTGGTTGTGTTACATAGAAAACTACCTTATGAAAGCTAACACATATTAGCTTTCACTCATCATGCCATGTTTTTAACATGAAAGCTAACTCAAGCTATATTTTCATCATGGTGTAATGAGCTAACACACATAAGCTTTCCCTTATAGTGACATGTTATAAGGAAAGCTAATTCCAACTAGATTTTCATCATGTGGTTGTGTTAGATGGAAAAAAACCTTATGAAAGCTTAACATACATTAGCTTTACTGACCATGCAATGTTTTAAGAATGAAAGTTAACTCTAGTTAGATTTCCATCATGGTGCATTGTGATTGATGTCAATGTGGTTGTGTTAGATGGAAAACTACATTATGAAAGCTAACACACATTATATTTCACTCACCGTGCAATCGTCTAAGGACGAAAGCTAACTCCAGCTAGATTTCCATCACAGAGCAATGTGATCAATGATGATGTGCTTGTGTTAGATGAAAAACTACCTTATGAAAGCTAACACACATTAACTTTCACTCGTCGTGTCATGTTAGAAGAAAAACTAACTCTAGCTAGATTTGCATCATGGTGTAATGTATTTGATGACAATGTGATCATGTTAGATGGAAAACTACCTTACGAAAGCTAACACACATTAGCAATTACTAACCATGCAACGTTTTAAGATCGAAAGCTAACTCTAGCTAGATTTCCAACATAGTGCATTTTGATTGATCACAATGTGGTTATGCTAAATGAAAAACTACATTATGAGAGCTAACACACATTAGATTTCATTCACCATGCAACGATTTAAGGTCAAAAACTAACTCCAGCTATATTTCTATCATGGTGCAATGTGACAATGTGGTTGTGTTAGATAGAAAACTGCATTATGAAAGACAACACACATTATATTTCACTCACCGCGCAATAATCTAAGGATGAAAGCTAACTCCAACTAGATTTCCATCACGGAGCAATGTGATCGATGACGATGTGGTTGTGTCAGATGAAAAACTACCTTATGAAAGCTAACACACATTAGCTTTCACTCGTCGTGCCATGTTAGAAGGAAAACTGACTACAGCTAGATTTGCATCATGGTGTAATGTATTTGATGACAATGTGGTCGTGTTAGATGGAAAACTACCTTACGAAAGTTAACACATATTAACAAATACTCACCGTGCAACTTTTTAAAAACGAAAGCTAACTCTAGCTAGATTTTCAACATAATGCATTTTGATTGATGACAATGTGGTTGTGCTAAATGAAAAACTGCAGTATATGAAAGCTAACACACATTGGATTTCATTCACCGTGCAACGATTTAAGGTCAAAAACTAACTCCAGCTATATTTCCATCACGGTGCAATGTGACAATGTGGTTGTGTTAGATAGAAAACTAATTCCAACTAAATTTTCATTATAGTGTAATGAGTTAACACACATGAGCTTTCACTCATCATGCCATGTTGTTAGGAGGAAAGTTAACTCCAACTAGATTTCCATCATGGTGTAATGTATTTGATGGCAATGTGGTTGTGTTAGATGGAAAACTATCTTGTGAAAGCTAACTCCACTAGATTTTCATCATGGTGCATTATGATTGATGAAACTACATTATGAAAGCTAACACATTAGATTTCACTCATCGTGCAATGATTTAAGGTCTTCAGCTAACTTCAACTAGATTTTCGTCATGGTGTTATGTATTTGATGACAATGTGACTCTTTTATATAGAAAACTACCTTATGAATTCTAACACACATTAACTTTCACTCACCGTGCAATGTTTAAAAACAAAAGCTAACTTCAACTAGATTTCCATCTTGGTGCAATGAGCTAACACATTAGCTTTCACTCACCGTACAATGCTTTAAGAATGAAAGGTAACATGTTGAAATGAAAGCTAATTATAGTTAGATTTCCATCATCGAATTATATATTTGATGGAAATATGGTTGTTTTAGATAGAAAGTTATCTTATGAAAACTAGCATACATTAACTTTCACTCAACGTGTAATTTTTTAAGAACAAAAGCTAACTCCAGCTAGCTTTCCATCATGGTGCAATGAACTAACACATATATTAGCTTTCACTCGTCATGCCATGTTGTTAGAATGAAAGCTAACTCCAGCTAAATTTCCATCATGGTGTAATGTATTTGAGGACAATGTGGCTGTGTTAGATGAAAAACTAACTTATGACAACTAACACACATTAGCTTTTACCAAAGCTAACTTCAACTAGATTTTCATCATGGTGAATTGTGATTGATGATAATGTGGTTGTGTAAGATGATAAATTACATTATGAAAGCTAACACACATTAGATTTCACTCATCATGCAACGATTTAAGGACGAAAGCTAACTCCAACTAGATCTCCATTGCGGTGCAATGTGATTGATGACAATGTGGTTGTGGTAGATGAAAAACTACCTTATAAAAGCTAACACACATTACATTTTTCTCATCGTGCCATGTTGTTAAAAGGAAAGCTAACTCCAACTAGATTTCCATCATGGTGTGATATATTTGATGATAATGTGGTTGTTTTAGATAGAAAGCTACCTTATGAAAACTAACACACATTAGCTTTTACTCACTGTGCAATGTTTTAAGAACGAAAGCAAACTCCAGCTAAATTTCCATCATGGTGCAATGTGATTGATGACAATGTGGTTGTGTTAGATCTAAAATTGCATTATGAAAACTAACACATATTAACTTTCACTCACGATACAACGTTTTAAGAATGAAAGCTAATTGTAACTAGATTTCCATCATGGTGCAATGTGATTGATGACAATGTGGTCGTGTGAGATGAAAAACTACCTTATAAAAAGTAACACACTTTAGATTTCAATAACCGTGCAATGTTTTAAGAACGAAAACTAAGACTAGCTAGATTTCCATCGTGGTGCAATGTGATAGATGACAATGTAGTTATGTTAGATAGAAAACTTCCTTATGAAAGCTATCGCACGTTAGGTTTCACTCACCATGCCATGCTGTTAGAAGGAAGCTATCTCCACTATATTTCTATTATGGTGTAATGTGATGACAATGTGGTTGTGTTAGATGGAAAACTACCTTATGAAAACTAACATGGATTAGCTTTTAGTCACCATGCAATGTTTTATGAATGAAAGCTAACTCCAACTAGATTTCCATCACGGTGTAATGTGATTGATGACAATGTGGTTCTGTTAGATGAAAAACTACATTAGAAAAATTAACACACATTAACTTTCATTCATCGTGCAACATTTTAAGAACGGAAGCTAACTCTAGCTAGATTTTCAGCACATTCATACACATACATCAATAATATAAGTGCATGTCCATAGTCAAATAGGAATTTGGTGGGTTTATCTGAGTTGATATTTGTCATTCTTTGATACTTATTGGATCTCTTATTGTGATCTCTTTATATATATTTTATGTAATTTATATGCAAATTCCCTTTTGCTAGTGTGCACAAGATGTAGGGGAACAATGTTTTGTGGCATACAAAAGGGCTACCCTATTGTTTTGAATTATTGCAACTATATTACTTTTTTGAACATACACTTCATATGGTTTAACCTTAATTACAAACTACAATTCAAATGTGTTATAGAAATTGGGAGGTGTTACAATGGAAAATATAATTTTGATAAGAGGGGATTATGTTGACCTCGTAATTAATGGTAAAGTTATTGGACTAGGAAGGGTTGAATCTACAGAGACTACAACTCATTATGGTGGAGAAAGGCTTAATGTATGATATATTATGGTTTTGATAATTGATATCATTGAACCACATTTGATTGTGGAAGATGTTGATGAAGGGGACTTACATCCATGGAAGAACATAGATTTGAGGCATAACAAAGGTAAATCAAAATGTTAAAGCACATGTTAAGTTGTTTTGATAGTACATTGCTTGTTTTTTTGAGCAAATACTAAGTTTGTTTAATTTGCAGTATATGTGCAAATGTCTCTTCTGCATTTTCTATTGGAGACATAGTAGATCTTTTGCAATGTGGAGTGAAGGTGGGTGAAGGTTCCATATTCAATACAAAGATTGGTCATAAGGTGCATGGAAGGATGGTAAATAAAGGATCCATAGTGGTTAACATTGAGAAGGTGTTAAAACATGATGCTCTTTTTCCACATCCATTAGGATTTGAGAATACACTAGGGGGTGCATTTGTATCTTATGAGATTTGGCCAGAATTAGATTTGGAACCTCATTGTCAGATCATCCAGTAAATACTCCCCAAGATAGGCTTACATTCACATGTAAATAGGTTTCTCCTACACATGAGTGCATTGGAACAAGCATGTGCATTGCCAAAGGGATCATAGTTAATGTTCGTGAGGATGACATGGTTGAGGGTGATGTTAGGTGAAAATGAATTCATTGTTTTTGTGGATGACATAGGAAGAAATTGTGAAAGATGTAGGATTGGGGATAAGTTTATACATTGTTTGGTTAGATGGAAAATAAATAAGTTGGTGGACAATGAAGGTGAAATTGTAAGGGTGAATGAAAATTTCAAAGAGGCACCCAAGGAAATGGCGGTAGGGGATCTTATAGAGGACACAAGTCCATTAAACACATGGGATGGCGATATTTATAATGAAAAAGATATAGACTCAATTGCTATGCACGTAATGAGAACATATAAAAGGATTAAACAAGTTGTGGCTACAAAAAAAGTTGGAAACTTTCAAACATAGAGAGATGAAGAGAAAGAAATCCGACTTTTGGCATCGAATGAATCTTGCAAACAAGATTGTCTTCAACATGTGGATAGGAAATCCATTGCAACTCCTAGAAGGGGTATGAAACTCTTAAAATTAATGGTATTAGGGAATTTGTCTTGAATTCACTCCTTTCCAACATAATCATGTCAAAGAGCCATGGCCATGGCCTACCTCCTGCTGTTAGGAAAGTAAAGGACATGAGGTTTAATGGAGATATTATTTGTAAGAAAGAATGGTACAAGATACATAATATTCCTCAAAGCACCTTCAATACTTACCGACATAATTTCCAACAAGGACATGTCAAAGGAATACATGGTAACACCAACAAATGCAAACCATGTGCACATACTATGGCGACCATAGAAATATTGCACAAAATTGTAATGGATAATTCAGATTTTTCACCGAACCAAACACGACAAGTTGAAGAAGATGGAACGTCTGCTCCTTTAAGATTGCTACCATCAACGTACACCCAAATTTCTTTGTTAAAAGAGATCGATGAGGCTCTTCAAGAGCTCAATTTTCCATCAATATCACAACAAACAATGAGCAAGATTTAGAATACTATTTTCTAGATGTGGCATTCTCAAAGAACACTAACTTCAGTAAATGTAGTGAATGTATCGTGTTGAAAGCACAAATGAAGACATCAACTACAAAAGAGTTGGAAGAAAAGGAACGAGCTAGATTGAAGAAACATAATAAGATTGTTATGTGTGGAAGATATTGCTACTATGCCCATAGAATTATGTCAGAGCGGTATCCAAAGGAATACTTGAGCATTATCCATGATAAAATGGCAAAACACAGACTTCAACCCCAAGACTACATGTCAAATCAAAATCTGTTGCAAGAACAAACTTGGTTTTGTCGTTGAAGGGTATGCTAACACATGGGCATAGCACAGGAGGTTTTGGTCATTTCTCCTTACGATTTGCACACATGGTATCACAATTTACCCTTAAATCTCTTGCAAAGTGCTTAAGGGACCTTGAAGACGCACACCTTGATATGTATGGTGATTTGCTTTATGAGAGTGGAAGTTCAAGAAACCCACTTTCAAACGCATTACTTCAAAACTCTATTTACTCACAATGTATAGTGTACAAGGATGCTTTTCTATCTTTAAATGGAAGCTCAACAAATCAAAATCTTGATTTTAAACCTCTTCCTCCACATTTGTTGTTACAGTTGGACAATGCAACTAGTGATAAGAAGAATCATTATGTTTTCATGTTTCTATCACTATTAACTGTACATGGTGTCTTCACCACTATTGAGGTTGGGTTCTTGCTTGTGGGGCACACCCATGAAGACATAGATGGAACCTAGGGAAGAATGTCTTCCAACTTGAAAAGTAAATAAATATATTCTTTACCTGAGATGATGGGTACATATCGCACAATAGAATAAAAATGGGTGTTTCCACCTAAACTTATTGACAAAGTGTATGACTTCAAAAGTTCTCTTAATGGGTACATCAAGGAGAGGAAAAATGCACTAGTTGGACATCTTAATGTCCAGTACTTCCAATTTCTTGTACTCAATGATGTACCAGTTATGAGGTATAAAGAATCCATCAGAGACATTGAGTGGTCAGAACCAGTTGAGTTGTGGAATAAAGATGATGAAGGTCGACCTATATTGCCCACAGGGAAGCCATCTTTCTTACGTCCCAAATACAATGATGTTTATTTAAAAGAACTAAAGGAAGGAATAACATCATACATAAAAATGTGGAAAGAGACTATTGGCAATGAGAATTCACCAATTGTTACAGAGGAATGGAATAAAAAACTAGAGTATTGGAAAAGAGTTATTGATGCATTAGATGGAATCTACAATGACCATACATCCTTGGATGAAAGTGATTCTTCTTCTAATGATTTTTGGCCCAAGATGAGGAAAAATGTTAACGTTGATGGTAATGCACTCCATGCAATATCAAGTATTATGGATGGGGATTTTGATAATGTGACAGATGAAGTGGTATATGTTGGAACCAAGTGCAGTAATCCAAATCCAACATTCGAACCTAGATTTGATGTTGAGAAAGGAAATATGTTATTTGTTAGATCAGGAAATGAGGATGAAGGAGAGACGATTTGGATGGCAAAAGCCACCTCAAATATCTTCTAGGATGATGACAGCGAGACCCTTCATGTAAAGATTGATTGGTGGCAGCCTAGCTCAGGGAAATTAAAGGGAAAATTTTTAGGACAATATTGGGCACCAAATCCTGATGACACATAACTTGGATCTATTACAATTAATACCATAGTTTGGGCATGGATGCCAAATAAAGAAGATTGCAGGAAGACCAAGATAAATATATGTGGTGTACAAGATGTAGTTGATCTGCTTGAGCGGATATAAGGGGATTATGTGGAGATGATTCATGAATGTAATTTTGCTTTTTGAATGACTTTTAGTATACATGAAAAAACATTTTTCAATGTTTGTAGTATAATAAATACTCTTCAAGCTACTTTTTGAGGAGTTTTATATTATTTACTACATATATGAAAATTCCACTTCAAGTTCAATGTTAATTCATGTGATGATACTTTATGCGAATTAGATAACACCATTCAAATTTTAACTTTTCAATTTGTCTTTTAGATCAACATAACATCTCACTATATCAAATGTGCATAATTATATTCATTTATGCATGTACAAAACCCTTACCTTATTTATTATTAGCTTTTGCTCACTCTCTTCAATACCACTTTGAGCTTTTCATTTTGTTCCTCTGATGATTGGTGGAGTGTCCACTCGAAATGTTTCAATTCACACAATTTAATTCATGCACCTGTTAACTCATGTGATGGTACTTTATGTGAATTAGATAACACCATTCGATTTTTAACTTTTTAATTTGCTTTTGATATAAACTCAACATGGTCACTATATCAAATGTGCATAATCATATTCAATAATGAACCTTAAAACATCTTCTAGACTTCCTTTGTGAATATTGTAAGGCATTTGCAATAAGGTTTGAAGTGAATTTTCCCTATTATTTGTTATTATAATTGATATAAATTTAATTTTTCTACTCGGTTGCATTCTAATTAATATTATATTTTATTCTGTAGACTTTAAAGTGGTGTGAACTTTGTACTAGTGCAATATCTTATACTCAACAAAGACAAAGTAGTAACATTTCCAGAGTGTAGGCTTTCACAGTTTGTC
>LPNX010289716.1:2596-19402 GCA_001517045.1 Pseudotsuga menziesii
CGGTGTAGGACTAATCCTCTTGCAGCTGAAGCCAAATCTTGCAAGTATCTTTTGGCAAGAGATCAATTTGTCAAAACATTAGCAATTTTACCAACTAAAAACTCTAAAATGCTTTTCCTTGGTATATTGCCACACCTTTTTCTCAACTCGAGCTCGGCCACGCTTTGGTCCCTCAAATGTGCCATGGATATCATGATTTATTTCAAATGGCTCTTCATTTACTGGATGCCCTGCTTCCATACATGCAGCAATCCCTGAAAACATATTTTTCTGTAAATGAGTATGACCATTAGCTGAAGATGAATGTTTTGTAATGTCTGCCTTAAGGTCTATGCCAGACTGTATTATTTTTTATACTACATATTTGGAATAAGCATTGGTAAGTTGATGTATAGAGCTCTAATTTGAAATATCTATCATGCTAGATTGAGACAGGAGGAAATGAAAGTTTCCAATTTAAGACACATCCAAACATCAACAAGGATCTCTATTTGAGGGAGAACCTCTTGGGCCTTAAGGATCCTAACAAGCCATTCCCAGCAGGCCAACTGGGTAATCCATTGGGTCTGGGTTTGCTTAAATGGAGAATGCAAAGTGCCCAAGAATCTGTGGTTCCTTTGAGCAGTAAGTCCACATTTCTTGCACAGTCTTTTACACAAATTTATGGAATTCTTGTTGTTCTTAATGCTTCTGAGCATAGCTGGCTCATCATGTCACAGGCTTATGGTAGGATGGGATTGCAGCACTATATTTTATTATTCACATAGACATTTTCTGTCCATATGATTTATGTCGCTATTGTGCTATTGTGTTCAATTCAGTTTTACGTATGACCATCATGTTCCCTTTTGTTATCTTTGTTTTAGTAAAGGGTTCATTGGCTTCTATGCATCAATATACAAATACCAACGACATTTAAAAAATGGATTTAATACAACTTACAAACAGATCTCACTTTCAAAAATGATGCTTGGGTCTAGTCTCACAATTATTTAAACAAGAGGCTCTCCAAAGTTTGCAGATTTCTGGTACAAATCACATGTTTACACTTGCAAAGTTAATACCATGTTAACTTTCCTTCATACATGATTTGCATTCAACTGCTAGCCCTCAGTTTCTGGTGGAAATACATATGTTAACATTGAATATGAAGCATCAGAGGACTTTGACTTACAAAATGTTGTGATTTCGTTACCTTTGCCTGCACTTCATGATCCTCCAACTGTCAATCAAGTTGATGGGGACTGGAGGTTAGTTCTTTAAGTTACATGTATTGCATTATTCTCATCATTATTTGTTTCATTAGTTTCTAAATAGACGATGACTCATCATTTGGCAGAGATCAATTTCCTATTTATATGACAATGTTCTTGAACATGCAGTTATCTCTCATCTCAGCAAACCATTAAATGCATCTGGGAAGCCTTAAGGGTTGACTCCCAACCTGCTGCTCCTGTTTCAATATCTCCACAGTATTTACAGACCTAACTTCACAGAGGATTCAAACATTTAACAAATCCATACTTTATAAGTTGCATGTATTGAGGTCTGACCTTACTGTTTTGGGAATTATTAGATTAGTTAAATATCAGGGATGGATAAGTTTGAATGCTGGTTCTATCATTCGTAATGAGGTGAATGGTGTACTGAATGCCATGCTGATATTAACCTGAGTACAAAATTGTGAGCATTGATCTACTGCCATATTTACTCTTGTCCAAAAACTACTAATGCTGATATAACGCAGGAATAGAGATATTGTTGAGTTACACTGATATATTAATGCAGTGGTTTGAAGTAGACAATGTTTGCAAATCATTGACAACAATTTTCATATGTCACTGTATTGGTAAATGCAAATAACAGCACTGCGGCAATTAATGTGAAATAAAATGTCTATGGCAAGATAACTACAAATTCTTGATATATACATGTGCTTGTTGCTATTTCAGAGTAACTGGATAGATAGAGCTAACAGAGGGTTAATCTCTGATATAGGCTTGTTTCATAAAGCATTCTTTCCTACTTTAACTCCTTGTTTGAGGCACTGATCATTAATGTAATTGTGTAGAGATTGCCCTTGATTTTCAAGTTCGCAGGTAGTAAAGGGCTTTCCCCTTCAAGGTCAACACTCTCCTAAAAAGTTTATGGAAGTGTGACTAAGGTGGCATTGAGTCACATCTCCTTGCATTGTTTACTGTACAACTTACCCTGCTAGTTTGTCCGGTAACACATGTAATTACTCATAGTCGATTGATGTTGTGAGAATTCCTACATCTATGTATCCTTGATGCTAGAGGCTCTCTATCCCTTCAAGTAAAGGAAGAATTGCTTTGGGCTTTGTTTGATAACAACACTCTTAACCTACCCATATATGTTTTCCATTTACACTCTATCTTGACTTTCCTTAAAAGACATTAATTTTTAATTTCATATTGACCAACAGGCTTTATATGTGACCATAACAAACAAGATTACGTATTCATTAAAATACAGTCTATGGTGCAATGATGGATATAATTGGAATTGTTTCAAGTACCTAACGCATAGCCCAAGATGCTTGGAGAAGGTCGCAAAGTGCTATATACAATGTCCAGCTCCTTTTTCAATATGGTATATGTGACTTATAGCTATTTTGTGAAATAGTATTTATCAGTTGGAGTTTTTTTTGTGAATTGTTTATGAGTTTAGTTGTTTTCGCTACTCGGTTGTTTCATTTACTCGGCATTTATAAAACTAAATAGACAAATATTTATTAAGGATATTCAGCCATCATTAATACAATGAAAACTGATATCTACTTGAAATGAATTTGTTTTTGCTGTATTTTAAATTATAAATATTCTTGTTAAATAAAATCCCATTTCAAGAAATATTATTAAGGTGAGTGAAAACTAAGAAATGTTCAACAATATTTCCACTTGAAAATTGTCTAAATCTTCTCTTTTTGGTATATGTTCCAAAAACAGTTTACGAATCTACTTCACCAAATGTGGTCAACTGTATTGGTGTCCTTTTGTACCCAATTAACAATTTAAAAAAAATAAAAAAAATTAACATCCGTCGCTTAAGCGACGCTTATAAGTGTCGCTTATCCGACGCTTAGTCTTTAACTGCCGTCGCTTAAGCGACGCTTATAAGTGTCGCTTATCCGACACCTAGTCACTTAGCTGTCGCTTATGCGACAGTTCTTTATGTCGGTGATTCGACGCTTAATCCGTCTCTCCGTCGTTTAAGCGACGCCTGTGGGTCTAAAAGTTTTTAAAAATTTCTGTCATTGTCGCTTAATAAGTGCCGGATAACTGACGATTTAAATTTAAGCGACGGTTAACTAAGTGTCGCTTATGCGACGGTTGCTTAAGTGTTGCTTAACTGATGACAAGTTTCCGATGCTTCAAAAAAAACCAAAGTGTCGTACATGCGACAGGGAAGTGTCGAAAATCCGACATGACGGCCATCGGATTTTTGGTCAAAATGTAGTAGCGTTAGCGTATTGAAATTATTTCTATCATATTTTGAAAACTGTTTACATCATGATAAAATTACAGATTTGAAATTCTTTGTCAGAATTGATAAATAACGTGAACTGCAGATGGTGGCACAAAGCACATTTAATTGGAGTAAGCTACCGACGCGAAGATTTTTCCCGGTGGTAATCGTCATGTCGGCCCTCCGGCCACTGGACCGGCCTTCCCCCGTCACCAGCCACCCATTCACCCACCGTCGCTACCACCCTATTTGTTGTCCTTTCGTTGCACCCCTGTCATCGTTACACCCTCCACCGTCAGTTGTCATTACACCCTCCACCGTCAGTCACCGTCTCCACCTCCTCGACGTCCCACGCCATGCTTTTAAGACTCCAACCACTCCCTTCGTCTAGGATTCCCACCGCGCTATCATTCAAATCCCATATTCCACCAATTCCCTTCATCTCTGCGCTCTGCAATTATCCCACTGTGTGTGCTCTCAAGCACTCATGACTGTGCTTTCACCATTTCCTCTCTTCAGGTTTCTCCCTTCATAGAAATACCAGAAGACCCAACTCGCAACGCTCCATGATGGAAATACAGTTTTCAATTTTACTTAGTACGGTTCATACTACTTCACTAGTGGTGTGCCCGGGCACTGTGCAAAGTCCCAGAAGCTTGATTTTCTTGTATTGGGTTCCAATGCTGATCTTCCTCCTCAAGATATCAACTTCAATTCTTCTGTATATTTTGCGACTAAGTGTTTCTGTACGTTTGTGGTCTGCACCGATCATGGAGTAGATAGTTCCCAACAGAGAGTTGATATTAGCTACCTATGCTAATGAAGGGCCCATCACAGGTGCTCATTTGAAAATCCAATAAACCGAGCTGGGAATTGGAAATGTGGGCAGAGATGGATCGCCAGGAGATGTTGTCGTGCAGAATGTATGGATCTCTATAGATCCATATCTGAGATAGCTTATGAAGGAAACTAACGATGGTTTCTATTTCCAAAGTTTTGAGCTGAACCAGGTTTGTTTGGCTATCATTTTGAATATTTTCTTGCCCACTGTCTGTATTTCAACAGTCACTACAAGTTTTCTGTTGTTGCTTGTGTAGGTGATCCGATCTGGTTCAGTAGGGAAGGTAGTGGCATCTGCTAATCTGGATTTTGAAGTGGGCGATATCGTTTTCGGGTTCTTTGAAGTCTCTAAGTACGTTATTGTAAAAGGAGGGGTTCTCAGAAAAATTGACACGAATGCTGCTAAACCGTCCGATTATTTGGGACTTTTGGGTAGGATTTGAATACCAGAATTTGGGTCGGATTGATTGCTATAGATAGCCATTCTTTAATTTGAAATTGAAGTTGAAATTAGCTTGATCCTGCAAAAACACAGATAAATTTATGGACAAGTTACACACATTGGTCTATGTTGTTGGATGATATGAAATGTTACCCTGAAAGGACATATAAAATATGTGCCCTATAATGGAAGTCTTTGTTGAAAGGTTTTGCTTTGAATGGTACGGCTCCGCTAACGGTGACTGTTTATTGGGAAAATCAAGCTTTTGCTTCTATTTTTTAAGCTAGGTGTATTAAAGTAATGTGTATTTTAATTTTCATGATGTGGTAGGGATTCCCGCCTTGACTGCATGGGTTGGTTTCATGATCGTTGGAAACCCTAATCCTGGGGATGAAGTATTCATCTCGGCAGCAACAGGTTCAGTGGGTATGCTTGTTGGGAAGCTTGCCAAAATCAAAGGGTGCCGCGTCGTTGGCAGCGCATGTAGTGACCAGAAGGTGCTTCCTCCTCCCTGTTTTCCTCTTTTATTCTTGAATCATAGCCCTTGTCCCAATAAATCTGATGTAACTCATTAAAATTTCCTGTTTCTCTTACAGATTATGATTCTGACTATATGCAAATGTGAAGCTACAGGTTAAGCTGCTGAAGGAAGAATTTGGTTTTGATGATGCCTTCAATTACAAATCTAAGAAGGACTGGGATGCAGCTTTGACCAGGTAAGTGTTGAATGTATCTGCTAATCTCAAAGGTACACAATACCATAAGCATTGTGGTTCTGCTAATATTAAAGGTACACAATACCATAAGCATTGTGGTTCATTTAATTATGTTTGATAGCCATTTAGATATTATCTTAGATTTTTGTATTTTTGAAAATGCATCTAGATTAAGATTTAAATAAGCTTCAGTTAAAGAGTAGTTAAAGAAATGGGCAACAATTTGTTTTTGTTTTTTCATATTAGTTTTTTGTTTTTTTTTGTTTCTTTATTAAATAGTATTTGTTTTGTGATCATATTTAGTCTAACAATATGGTATGAACAATGGATATAAAATATGATTATGGTTATAACAATCTGGTATGAATAATGAATATAAAATATTATTATGGTTATGGGTATTTATCAGCCACTTTACTTGTGGCTGTGCTCATGTATATATATTATATACGCTGCAAATTTGACTGAAATTTTTATTGTTTAGTATTTATGGTTGGTTTGTTTTAAGGGTAGAATTTGATAAAGGGTATTCAAATCATTTCATTTTTACACCGCTAAAGAAAAATATATGTTATTTTTCTGGATTGATTCAGAGATCACAGAAAACTTTTAAATCTTAGTTTATAATTAACCAGATTCATATTTGATTGTTAACTATAAACATATATTTGTTAAAAATTCCATTAGAAGTAGGGGATTGTTTGAGAGTGCATTATCCTATGGTTTTATGGCTAGCCAATACTAATGGATAAATAAGAGGAGAGATAATGTATGTAGTGTTGCTGTATAGGTACTTCCCCAAAGGTATAGATATCTACTTTGACAATGTGGGTGGACACATGTTGGAAGATGTTCTGAACCACATCAATATGAAAGTTCGGATTCCTATATGTGGAATGATTTCTCAGTATAATCAGGTGGTTATTTGAATCCATTTTGTATGCAATTTCTAAATTTGCTACAGTTTATTGATGTGTTATATATATATATATGCAGGATTGGCAGCAACGTTTCAGAGTGAGAAATCTGCTCAACTTGGTGGGGAAATGTGCAAAGATGGAAGACTTCATTTGTGGAAATTAACTTAATCGCATGGAGGAGTTCTTACAAGAGATGACAGGGTACATCAAGGAAGGAAAAATCAAATACAAATAATATGTTAAGGAGGGTTTGGACAGCTTCTTGGAAGCTTTCAATTCCATGTTTACGGGAGATAATATTGGTAAACTTGTCATTCATCTAGGTCCACCACAATAGATTCTTTGTAATTCTAAAATCCAAATACAAGGAAGATGTTAAGGAAAGGATGGAGAGCTTCATAGAAGCTTTCAATAATTCAATTTCATGTTTATTTAAAGAATATTGGCTAAGAACATAGAGCATATTTTGTATGAAATAGTACTTTCATTTGTGAGCATAAATATTGTTAAACATAGTAAAAAATTGTCACAAAATTGTTTGAAATTTAGTATTTAATTGTATGTTATGAAAATATAATTTCACAAACATGTACACCAAATGCAAGAAAAGAAAATCCATATTTGATTCTTAACAATCTTGCATGGCATTTAATTCTCAATTTACTCTTAATTGTGTTTGTTTTTTATTTAATTCTCAATTTACTTTTATTTGGGTTTGTTTTTCATCTTCGGTAAATGGGTCTGTATCTTCAGTAAGTTTCCAGGGTTTAGATAGCAAGTTTGTAGTATTGTATATATGTAGCAGCTTTCTAGTTTTATGGGTTTAAATAGTAAATTTGTGGTATTGTATATATGTAGTAGCTTTATGGTTTTATGGTAAGAGCTAGTTTGTGGTATTGTATATATGTAGTAGCTTTCTGATTTTATGGTAATAGCTAGTTATCTGACTCAGTTTTAAAGATGGAAGCTTTGTGATGGAGTTTTTGTAAATAATGTTTTCTTTGTTTCTTTTAAATAGCTAGAAAACTATTTTTTTAGTTGAAAAACTTGAAAAATATAAAGATGCTTGATCAAAGCTTGTAGTACTTAATCCTTTGACAATAAAATAAGTGTGAGGACCATGAGACCACTTACAATATATAGGACATTGAAGGCATTTTATCACCTTGAGTCCTCAACGAAAACAAATAAAAAATCATGGGAACCTCTATAAAGTGAGTGAACAAGTGTTTGAACCAAACATTTCAACATTTATACTGAGTATTTTTTTTTGGTAAGGCAAAGTTTCATCTTAGTTTACTCATTTGTTTGAGATTTGATGATTCTGGTCTTTTTGAAATAGGCTTAGAACCCCACATGGAAAATTTTCATTTTTAAAGTTCTCATAATTTAGATAAAATTATAGTTTCCAACAAATGTTTTACTAAATTTGGAGAAGAATTAAAAAAAAACAAATATTTTACTGAATTTGGAGAAGAGTTTAAAAAAAAGAGTTTTTGAATGCAGATTTTTACAATGGCTTATAATTGTGTATTTTTGAGTGTCATCCATCATTAGGGAACTAATTAAATCTTTAGAATAATAGAGAAGAGTAATTATACATGAAGCTAAATAAGATATGGGTTGAATTAATGCTTATTTTCTTTGAATAAAAACTATATAAAATAATCTAGATTCTTAGTTGGAAAACTTTAACTATTCACAATCCAAAGCCCCACTGTTTAAAAAAAATATTGTGTTGATTTTATTCACAAACCTAAATATATCTATCTCAATGATCAAGACCTCTATGTTGCTTTGGATGTTTGTTTCTTTGCACAAAATTCCATGTTCTATAAACTTTGGATATCATTTCAAAATTAGTTGACCCTAAAATTTTAAATTTGATGAAGATTTGCCTCACCTCTACCATTTTTAGTTTTAATAGAAAATTCTATGAACAATCAAAAGACATTGTTATGGTTCCTCCTTATCTCATATAGTGACAAATATTTGTATGAGCACTTTAAAAACCTCTCTCTAAATATTTATCCTCTTAAGCCCAAATGTTGTTGGTTTTGATTTGTTGATGACATCTTTGTTATTTATCTCCATGGTCATTACTCCCTTAACTCATTTTTTTGACAACCTCGATGACTTACTCCCCACACATTCAATTTACCATGGAAATCCAATAAGAAAATTATCTTCCCTTCCTAGATGACCTAGTCACATGTCAACCTTATCGTTCCTTTTCCTAGAAAGTGTTTTGCAAAAAGGCTCGTCGTAAAATATACCTTCACAATCAATACCATCATGGCCCAACTAAAAATATGACATTCTTACAACCCTTATCTCTAGAGGAATCCAAATTTAAGCCCCCGAACATTTAAACAAAGAGTGATTCCACCTTATTAAGGTTTGGAAGTTAGTGGTTATTCTATCTAAAAAACAATAATGCCTTTCAATTTGATCTTCTATAAAAAACCAAAACCAAAAGTCTCAGCTCTAAACATCTCACTAAAGCTCAAATTACTATATTCATGGCATTATCTTGAACATATTTTAAAGATCTTATAAAAAAAATTATAAAAACCATTTTTAAGCTTCACAAGACTTTCATACAATTATTCAAAAGTGTTAGCTATAAGCAAAACTTGCATCATTATTAAAGTATTCCTATTTTGTGGTAAATTTTGGTCAAATTGAAGAACTTTTATATAAACATAATGACACTATAAATTGTATATATAACATTTTTTTATTAATTTAAGACATGTTTTTTCACCATATTAATATTAATATTAATTTCTAAATTTTCTAATTTACATTACACCTTATACGCACCACATTCTTGTACTCCACGGTCTACACACACATACATATACAGACTAGTATTTTAAATAATTAAGTAATATAAATAATACATATATTAAGAACTTACATTTCACTGAAAATGCCATTAACTCGTTGTTACATTCCTTAAAAGAAAAAAAAGTCATATCCTTGGAATGGTCTCGAACATAAGAGAAAAATAAAATATCAAATCAAACCACACTATTTACACAATTATTTGATGAGATAAACCACCCACTTTTCATATATTTGATCATAGCCTTGTGCATTTTATCAAACCTTATAAAACCATCCACTTGAAAAATAAAATATCAAATCAAACTACACTATTTACACAATTAATATTTGATGAGATAAACCACTCACTTTCCATATATTTAATCATAGCCTTGTATATCTTATCACCCACTCTTCATATATTTGATTATAGCCTTTTGTTTTTCATTAAACCTGAGAAACCACCCACTTTTCATATATTTGATTATAGCCCGAAAGTATACATGAAGTGGGTCCCTATCCATGAAGGACAATCGGGACTACCGATTCTATTTAGAGACATCAAAACCGGGAGGTGCAAAAGATGTTATGGAAAGTTGGATATGTAACTATGAAGTAAAAATGATTTTTCTTATTAATTGAAAATTTACGTATTGGTTATTATGTAAATAGTTAATTGTTTATTTTACATTGAAAAAATGATTACTTGTTTTTTTTAATATTTTTGGTTTTCAATTATTATTATTATTGTTATAAGTTGTAATTTAAATATTTCAAGTTTTTATTTTTTTGAAGTGTGAATGAAAATATGCCAAAAAATCTTAAAATTATTAGTTATGAAAATTACATAATGAATGTTATGAGGGTATTTGAGACTGATTTATTTATCGATTCAAAAACATAATTTCAACATTCCCAAATTTGGATTTTAGCCAAAAAAAAATACCCTACTTTCATCCAAACCCATTGAAAAGTCCAAAAACATAGAATACATAAACTAATCCTTTTTTAAATGTTATAAGAAAAACTTGATTCCATGATGTGGTGAAAAAGTTATGATTTATTTATTTTTTTAGAAAAAATTTACAAAGAAAAGAAATGCTTCTCCACATTCCTAAATGGCATCTTTAATAAACTTGTTAATCAAGGTATAATTATTGTTGATAAATGTTTTTTTTAAACAAAATCGAGAGAAAAATGTATTGAGTAAAAAAAAAAGGTTGTGCACACCCATACATATAAAAATGAAACCAAGGTTCCAGAGTGTCCTCAAGGAGGAATACAACTATGATAACTATACAATTAAAAGAGTTTTTGGATGTCATGGAATGCCCTCTAAAATATTTCAGACCAATTGTAGGGTAGATTCTTACATACAGTTTATTTAGCAAAATGCAGAAATACATCTAAATAAAAACAAAGTTGGAGTTGCTACTTTTTCTTGCCTTCAAGCTCGCGAGTAAGCTGCATGACTGAGGTTTCCTCCATTGGGTGGTTTCCATGGTTTGAGTTTTCCTTGCAGTGGCTGCATTGATTCATGTTGACCATTTTTAGAACCTCCTCTTTGATAAAATCCACAGTGCCCATCAGCTCTCGAAGGTCACGATCATTGTTGTCAATCTTGGACTCATGGTAGCCCATTTGGTTTGCTAGGAATCTAATGTCGGACGCAACAACTCTATTCTCCTTGACGCCAATTCCCACTATTTCATAAACCCTATGGAGATGGATTTTGATATCTTCCATAGTGGATTCAATTTTGATGATGTCCAGATTTCCTAGATTGTTCGCCATTGGAGTCAGAAAGCTGCTACTTGGAGTCTGAAGACGAACAAAGGATGAGAAACGGGACTTCTGAGATCCAAAATGAGGGCTAACCCAACTTTTCTTCACGTATCTATTTAAACCTTTGAACAAATAAAGGAGACGTTGTTCTTCTTCAAGAGGCCGAATACCGAAGTTTCCTTCCTCACCTTCTCTTGCTGGGAAAAAAAACTTTGAATTGGGATGGGGGGAGTTGAGAGCATTAAAACCATTTGAGTCTGCCATGGATTGTGCCAACGGTCAACTCAGTGCTTCAGGGAGAAGAAGAGCAGGATGCGAAATAAAGGCCATCACATGAACAGTGATGCCACTTGTCCACAAGGATGGATGCCTATCTGTGGAGAACGAGACTTCATTAAAGGGGAATGGCATGCGAGAGAGACATTAAGACACCCTATCCTTATAAATAAAAAATATTTCCAACTATTGAACATGTTTTTGGAACTGAAATTGACCCTTGATTGTAACCATTCCAAGTTTATTCTTGACCACCTTATTTGCTAGCTAGTCTGCGAAGTTATTGTTGCCACTAAGAATGTGAAAATAGATGACATGTGGGACTAAGTTTAGATGATGTATTCAATCATATATTATCGTGCAGTTGGTGGAACCATGATTATAATCTGATCTCATTTTCTGGATGACCTGGCTTGAGTCTCCAAAGATTATGAGATTTGAGATATTAGACTGTCATGCCAATTCCAAGACAAGAAGAAGTGAAAGCCATTCAAATTCATTGTTAGATCTATGTCTGAGTCCCCAAGCATAATAATTCACTATGTTTCCACAGGGATCGAATATAATCTCCCCTGCACCTTCCTCCCTAGTAATTGTTGTTGATAAACTTATGAACCCATAGTCAATGTTTAGTGCAAATAATTATTGTTTGGATTCACATTTCCAATTAAAAAAATAATAATAAAATGGAAACCAACAAAAAGAAATATAAGATTGGTTTGATAAAAAAGAGAGTAATTTTTTGTAAAAAGACAACAAAATTGTGAATGTATGCCTAAAGATAGGAGAAGTTACATGATAGACTTCCTAGCTAGAGGTGAAGAAGCCACGATTTCGATAGATGGAGGAAGCTAGGGTTTCTATTTTTTTTTCTACAGGGTTTGGATCGATTCAATATTTTTGATTTTATTGGAGTTAATCCATTCCTTTGGGTTGCCCTAGTACCAACCAATTAAAAAAAGTGGGAAGTTTTTCAAGCTAAAATCTATGATCTATAACCCTGTATTTTGTCACTTCCTCTTTTCTTTTTTCTTTTTATTTTTCTCTATGTTTTTAGGGTTACTTCTAATCTAGTAGTGTTGATGTGTTGGGTTTTAAATATATCCCACCTAGGAAGCACGGGTGGCATTCGCAGTACAGGGGGCCAAGGAAACAGGAGATCGTTGGTCACTTCCCCCTCAAGATTCTTGACGTGCTCTACACTTTACCACTTTTCGAATTTTTAGGAACAACTCATCCCTCCTCCTACAGAATGTAGGGTAAAAACAAATCCAAAGTCTTTGGTAGATTTCGTCGCTTTGCATGTTTTTTGGGACCTTGTTAATAGTCCTTCTCCTCTCTTGCAAGACTCCAGGTTAATGGCTTCTCTTCCGCAGGTTCAACCAAATTTTGCAGGTACACATGAGGACTATTTTGTTGGTGAAGACTTTCCTACCTCTCAGTCTTTCAAGAATAGAGTTAAATCAAACCAATTTTAGAATCAGAGAAGAGTCAAGAGGTAGAAATTGAAGCGAGGGAATTCTTTATGCGTCTTGGGTAAAGACGTAACAACATATATAGTTTTATCATTGTCTAATAGAGATCTCTTGGGGAAGTTTGAGTTTGTGAAGCTCACCAGAATGAAAATTGTAGAGTGGGTCAAGATAAAATGTAAGCCCTTAATAAAAAGTATCCCCAAAGTTTTGATGCTAATGAATAGTTGGATTTTTTTTAGTTTTTGTCATAAGAATATAGACAAAGGATTGAGGAGAGATACTTGGTGATAAAAAAGGGTTCATTGATTCTTATTACATGGCATACTAGTTTTAGTCCATGGAAGGAGAAATTGATTAAACGACACCTTTGGGGTTTTCTCCCTGACTTTTCCTTACTCTACTGGTATCTCTCGGGTTTTATGGCGATGGAAAACTGTTGTTGCTGAAACCATCACCCCAAAAAAATTATCATGTTTTAGGCCCCCCCTTGAGTTTCTAACTTTCAAGCCTTAAAAGTTACCTTTTCCTTCCAAGACACTCTTCCTAACTTTGTTTTTCTGTTGCAAGCTAAAAAAATTTATAAGAAAAAACTTCTTCCTTCCACTCAATGTATCGGATGAACTCATGGAGTTTATCCTACATAGCGGAAGAGTTGTCTTTTGACTTATTGAACCTTTGCTTTTCATTTGCTTTCTAGAGTTTTATCTTTTGATCCCAAGTTTCAGTCTTTTCATTCTCCCCAAGCGATGGAACCTTGCTCACCTCGCTCTTGGTTAACTAGGGCCATCGAGTTCTTCTACCTACCTTAGGCCATTTGTCACCAAGCCCTCGTCATGGGAGTTTCACTATGCAAGCATAGCTCTATCACCATAAATGTTTCTCTCTTGATTGACTATGGTTGAATGACTCTACCGGAAGTCCACCTAGGGATTCACTTCCTATACCCTTGAGAATCTACTGAAAAATATCCCGCTAGCTTCATTGTGTTAGCTAGCCTTGAGATGCTTTTTTTGCCCCCATAGCTGCATCCATGGAATCCTCTAGATTGTTTTGATGGAAGGAATCTTTCATTCACCTCAGGAAAAATAGATGAGAGGAAACTTTTATCCTCGACAAACAGTTGGAATTTTTTGCACTGGAGCATGTAATTTACTGCATCATTATCAAATCCTAAAATACATCCGAACTTAACCATTTCACATAATCCTACAACAAGACCAGGATGCTCTGACAATAGGCCAACTTAAATCACCTCTAGAGGGATTATGTGGTGTTTTGAGTTCTTGTTCATATCCCATGAACCATAGAAGCTTCATTTTGTGTCCATGATGCTCATTTTCCTCCCTTATCATGGTAAAGGCCCTTAGACAAATGGCTATTCTACAAAACCTTCTAATTCTACCTATGTCCCATTTAAAGGTCAATGATCCCATCTAGAGGTTGTGTGATGATTAAAGGCCTTCATCGTGGCCCATCAGCCCAAGAAGCTTCATTTGGCATATAAGTCCCTCGATTTCCTCCCTCGGCCTTGATCAAGGCCTCAAGACCCATTCTTGGTGCACAAATCCTCGTAAGGGTACCTTGTCATGAACTTTGAGCCCTAAGAACTCTGACCCTCCTGGATCTTTACCCCGACTAGAACTCTGCCCTAGTTGGAACTTTACCCCACATGGAAGTTTGCCCCAGCTGAAACTCTACCCCGACAGGAAATTTGCCTCAGTTGGAACCCTACCCTGGCTGGAACACTGCACCCCCTGGAAGTCTGCCCCACTTGGAACCCTGCCTTGGTTGGAACCCTGCCCCACCTGGAACTCTTCCCTGCTTGTAACTCTGTCCTAGCTGGAACTCTGCCCCACCTGGAACTTTGCTCCGGTTGGAACTCTGCCCCGCCTGGAACTTTTCCCCATTTGGAACCTTGCCCTGATTTGAACTCTAGCACAGCCCAGGTCCTTCCTTAGTTCTTCCTATTGGAATAAGAGCCAGGTGCCAAATAACTCCAATGACATTCAATTCCAAAGAACTCTTCCCAGGCTAGAACTCTGCCCCGCTAGAACTCTTCCCAGCAGGAACCCTGTCCCACTTGTTGGAACATTTCCCTTATTGGAACCGTGCCTTATTGGAACTATGCCCAAGTTGGAACTCTTCCCAGCTGGAACTTTGACCTCGGCCAAAACCCTGCCCCGGTAGGAACTCTGCACCGCCTGGAACTCCGCTCCGCCTGGAACTCTTCCCTAGCTATAACTTTGCCCGAACTGTATTTCCATAACATTTGACAACTTGTAAATAATGGAGAGATTGAGTTGCATTAGTAAGAAACTCTCGAAGAGACTCTTGGTATTTCATCTGCTAGATTTGATGTGTGCTAAACACCATTGAACCCATTGAAATAAATTTTCATTCAATCTTTAGCTCTCTTTTATGATCCCCAACATTGAATTCCCTATACACAATATTCTAATTTGTGTAGATTTTCTAGCTATCTTGGGATGCCTTTAAATTATGCTTAATCTTTACAACCTATCATTCAATTTCCTCAAGTGATTTTGGCCCAAGAACAATTATGTTCACTAAAATGATTTCAAGTCATTGGTGTTTTGCACCTTCTGCCATACAAATCTTCAAATGATTTCATTCCCTACAATGCGTGTTTCCCATTGTTATATGAAAACTCTATCAAGTGTAGATAAAATTTCCACTTGGATGGTTTGTACATCACCTATATGAAAAGCATGTACTGGAACTTTGCCGTCGGCTAGAACTCTGCCCCAGCTAAAAATTTGCTCTGGCTGGAACTGTGCCTCGGTTGGAACTCTGCCCCAGCTAGAACTTTGCCCATTCAACATTACCAACGTATAATTGTAAATATCTCCGGCCAGGGAAGAGTTCCAATAAGGGTAGAGTTCCAACAAGGGAAGGGTTCCTGTGAGGTTCTTTTTCCTTCCAATAAAGTTTAGGAATTGTGGAACGTACTTCCTATAGAGATTTATTGAGCTAGTATATATTTAGAGATTTGGAATCTTCACAATTCTACGTTGGTAATGTTGAATGGGAAAAGTTTCACCCGGGGCAGAGTTCCAATCGGGACACAGTTTCAGCTAGGGAAAAGTTCTATCTAGGGCGTAGTTCTAGCCGGGGAAAAGTTCCATCCTAGGGAAGAGTTCCAATAAAATGGTATGTGGAAAGGCCTAGAAGAGTTCCTTGAATTTATGACCCTCCTGTATCTTTATCCCGACTGGAACTCTGCCCTAGCTGGAACTTTACCCCACATGGAACTTTGCCCCAGCTGAAACTATACCCCGACTGGAACTTTGCCTCGGTTGGAACCTTGCCCTGGCTGGAACCCTGCCCTGCCTAGAACTCTGCCCCACCTGGAACTCTGCCCCACCTGGAACCCTGCCCTAGTTGGAACCCTGCCCCGCCTGGAACTCTACCCCGCTTGGAACTCTGTACTAGCTGGAACTCTGCCCCGCTTGGAACTTTGCCCCGGTTGGAACTCTGTCCTGCCTGGAAATTTTCCCCAGTTGGAACCTTGCCCTGATTTGAACTCTATTACAGCCCAGGTCCTTCCTTATTTATTCCCGTTGGAATAAGAGCCAAGTGCCAAAGAACTCCAATGGCATTCAATGCCAAAGAACTCTACCCAAGATGGAACTCTACCCCGCTATAACTCTGCCCAGCTGGAACCCTGCCCCACTTGTTGGAACAGTGCCCTTATTGGAACCTTTCCTTATTGTAACTCTGCCTAGATGGAACTTTGACCTCGGCCGGAACCCTACCCCGGCTAGAACTCTACACCGCCTAGAACTCCGCTTCGCCTGGAACTCTTCCCTTACTAGAACTTTGCCCTGACTAAAACTCTACCCCAGATGGACTTCTTTGTCTTGCAGAACCCATCTACTAGGTATTATACATAAGAATATTAGGATCTTTTTGTTTGCTCATCATTTGGATGAAAAGCTTGACCTCAACCTCAATGGTGGTATTTCTTCCCCGGCTGGAACTTTGCGAAGACATATATTTGATGGCATAAT